>CAUYSK010121117.1:0-35993 GCA_963575035.1 Avahi laniger | reverse complement strand
TCCATATTGCTTTCCACAGAGGTTGCACTAATTTGCAGTCCCACCAGCAGTGTATGAGTGTTCCTACCTCTCCGCATCCACGCCAACATTTGTTGTTTTGGGACTTTTCGATAAAGGCCAGTCTCACTGGAGATAAGTGATATCTCATTGTGGTTCTGATTTGCATTTCCCTGATGATTAGACATGTTGAGCATTTTTTCATATGTTTTTAGAGAAATTTTATGTTTATAGAAAAACTGAATGGAACATACAGAGAGTTCCCGTATACCATATATTCTTCCCCCTCCCCACAGGTTCCCCTATTATGAATAGCTCGCATTTGTGTGGTACATTTGTTACAATTGATGATCCAACGTATGGTACACTCAATGGGTTTTGAGAAATGTATAATTACATGTATCCATCAATACAATATTATACAGATACAGGATAGGTACACTGCCCTCAACATCCCTGGGCTTTACCTATTCATCCCTCCCCCAAACCTCTGATAACTACTAATCTTTTTATGGACTCTGTATTTTTCTCTTTTCATCTAGTTGCAATCATACAGTATGTAGACTTTTGAGATTGGCTTCTTTCACTTAATAATACGCACTTAAGGTTCCTCCATAGCTCTTCATGACTTGATGGCTGACTACTACTACTACTTCTTTTGTTTTTTGTTAGTCCTAGGCACTGCTTTTGTCAGTAATATCATTACCTTTTTTCTGCCTGCTGGATGTGTCAATTAATGACTGAAGAGTGTGGAAGTCTCTAATTGTGGAAGTTTCTATTTCTCCTTGTAGTTCTATTCGTTTTTATCTCATGTATTTTGGTATTATGTTGTTCAGCACTTTCACATTAAGGATTTTTATGACTTCTGGGAGAATTGACATCTTTATCATTATGTTATACTCCCTCTTTTTCCTTAATAGTTTTCTTTGTCCTGAAGTGTCCTTTTTCTGAAATTAATGTAGCTACTCCAGCTTTCTTTTGATTAATGTTAGCATGATAAATCATTCCACATACTTTTACTTTTAATCTTTATTTTTATTAAAATATATTTAAAACGATGTCCTAAAGGTATCATATAGTTTACTTTTATGTTTTTGCATTGTGACAGTATTTGTTTTTTAATAGCTTTATGTAGACCATTGACATTTAAAGGTATCAATATTGTTGGAGCAGTATCTACCATGTTTGTTACTGTCTTCCTGTCTTTGCCCTTGTTCTTTGTTTCTTTTTATTTTTTGTCTTTCAGTCTTTTTCTGCCTTCTCTTGTTTCAGTTGAAAATTTTAAGGACTTACATTTTGTCATGTTAGCATATCAATTATGTTTCTTCTTATTTAATTTTTTTTCATGGTTGCCTTAGAACCTACTGTATGCATTTACAGTTAATCCGTGTCCACTTTCAAATTACACTATGCTGCCTATGGGGCAGTACAACCACCTCATGACAGAGTATTTCCATTTTCTCCCTTCAGTCTGTTACAATATTGTTACTATTTTTTTTATTTGTTTGTAAGCTATAATTGCCAAATGTATTATTGAAATGATTATTTTAAATAAAATCTTTTCTGTTAGATTCAGTGAGAAAAACACAAGATTTATTTTGTCTTTATACATTCCTTCTCTCATATTCTTTTTTTATTTATGTAGGTCCACATTTCTCACTTACATCATTTTCCTTCTATTTGCAGAACTTCTCTTGCAAGAAATATTAAAAGTTAAGTCTACTGGCATTAAATTCCTTCAATTTTTTTGTTAGAGAAAGTATTTATTTTTCCATTCCTTTGGAATGATAATTTCACAGTATACAGAATTCTAAGTTTTTTTTTTTAACACATAAATATTTTACTCTACTCTCTTCATTTTGCATGGTTATTTAAGAGAAGTCTGATATAATTCTTAACCTTGTTTTATTTTTAATCTAGGTTCTTTTATGATTTTGTCTAGTCTTGGTTTTCTATACTTTCAATATAACTACATGGAGATTTTTTTGATATCTATCTTGATTCGTGTTCTTTGAGCTTTCTGGATCTGTGGTTTGGTATCTATCTTTTATTTTGGAAAATTCTCAGACATTATTACTTTAAATATGCCTTTCGTTTATTTCTATTTTTCTTTTCCTTCTAATATTCCAAGTATGCATTATGTTAACATGTTTCGTAATGCTCCAACAGTTCCTGGATGTTCTGCTCCTTGTTTTTCATTCCTCTTTCTATTTGCATTTCAGTTTTCGAGGTTTTTGTTGACATATCTTCAAGCTCACTAATTCCTCAGCCATGTCTAATCTACTGGTGAACCCATTAAGGATATTCTTCAATTTGGCTATAGTATTTTTTATTTTTAGCATTTTTTGGGATTCTTTACTTGAGTTTTCATCTATTTCCTAATATTATACATGCGTTCTTAACATGTTCTCTTTTTCTATTAGAGCCTTTTGAAATTTACAGTCTTATAATTCCACAATCTTTGGCTTATGTAAATTTGGTGCTTATGCTTCTTCTTTCTCTTTAGACTGATTTTTGCCTTTCAGTGTACCTTGTACTTTCTTGTTGAAACTCAGAGATGATGTTTGGGTAAAAGAAACTGAGCTAAATATGTCTTTAATGTGAAGTTTTGTGTTTATGTGTCTAGGAGCTTGGCTGTGCTCAGTTTACCATTACTATTGTAGTCAGAGGCTACAATTTTTTATTATATCTTTGTTTTTCTCTTCACATTTCCTTATTTCTTCTTAAATAAGTTCTGAGACTTGTACTTCTCTCAGTTGTAATTTCACCAGTGCTGGCCATAGCATCTCACTCTGTTCCTGGGCTTCTGCTCTGGTTCTCTGTATTTACCTCTTTAGTTAGTTTTCAAAGCAGCAATTTTTCCTCTGTCTTGACTTCTTGGTTGGATCTAAGAAGAGGTGTTGATTTCCCATTTGTTCATATTTTTTCTGGTTGTCAGGATGGATCTGGTGTGATGACTTCTAAGCTTATTTTATGTTGAACCAAAACTGGAATCCACTTTTGGTCTCTTGGCTTCATGTTCTCTATCTGTAAAATAAAGGGTAACATCACTTGTTGATGGATAGTTGTCCCTCTAAAGCTGGCATTCTGTTGAGTCCATAAGCTCTGACATTATGAATGACAATGCCACTGTGTGACATTTGTTGCCCTTCCTCTTTAGGCAGACCTTCAGGTGGACAAGGAGAGGCACAATTTCTTCGAGTCTTCCCTTGATTATGTTTATCAAATTCAGGAAGTTCAGGAGTCCAAGAAGTTCAATATTGTTGAACCTGTAAGTTTTCTCTATTGGTGAATGTTGTAGGAATATTTACCAAACATTTGGTAAATGTGTGAAAATTTGGTCATAAAATTTGTTTCTCAAAGAATGTGAAGAATAATCAGTGTTTAATAATGAATGTCAAGAACTTAGTCACAGTGACTTATGTATTTTTTGCTTTCTCACTAATATTCCTTCTCTCTCTCTCCTTCCTCCTCTCTTTGTCTATGACTATTTTCTTTTTTCCTCTTTTCTTCTCTCTCTCCTTCCCTCCCTCAGTTTCTCTGCCACTCTTCCTATTACCTTCTTTCCCTCTCTACCTTCCTCTCATGCTTTTAGAAATCTTCTGAAAGTATCTCTCATATACCAGGTACTGTGCTAGGAGCTCATATCCCTTGCACTAAATGACTTCCCATTCGATTATTTTTACTTCTATTTTGTGTATTGTTTTCTACTTCCGTCTCCTTAATTTATTATAATTGGTGATGTGCTTTGATTTCATAGGTATGTTGAATTTTAATAATGTTCTTTTTTATTATAAAAATAATAGCCATCGCAAAAAAGTTAGGAAAAACTCATAGGAAAAACAAAACAAACAAGAAATCCTTTAATCCACAGACAATCACTGTTAATATTGTGTCACTTTCCCTTGCAAATTTTGTTTGTATCTATCATCTCTCTTTATCTATGTGTGCATGTGTACTTGTACATGTGGGTGTGTGTACACATGTGCACATTTATATATAATATGAGCATGTATATCTGTGTACATGTGTATCTGTCTTGTCATTTGTATACATCTGTGTATGTATATGTGCAAACAAGTATTTATTGTGAACAGGAAAGACTCACTTTTTATGAAGACTATACTCTCATGGGTTATAGCGAAAGAAGGATTCACATAATTAAAATAATTGAAAGTTGTGATAAGGGCTATAAAGGAAACCAAGAAGGGAAAAAATAAAGAACAGAAATGGGTAGCTAATTTAGATAGTGTTTAAGGAGGACCTCTGAAAGTACCATTTAAGATGAGGTCTATAGGAAGAGAAGTTGCAGCCATTGGAATAGTGGGGACATAACATAGCAGGAACACAGAAACACATGTATGTAGCCCTTAAGTTAAGAGAGAATGGTGTGCTCATGGAATTAAAACTTTAGAATATTTAGATATTGGTAATAGAAAAGGAGATTGACAGGAGATAATGTCTGATAGGAAGGCATAGGAAATATAGGCATGGTAAAGGGTTAGGGTTTTAGTCAAAGTACGGTGGACCACCACTATATGGTTTTAAACGAGATATGATGTGGGCCGATTTTGCTATGTGGAGAATGGCTTGGAAGGAGCCAAGAGTGGAAGGGAGGGAAGCAGTTAGGAGGCTAGTACCGCGTCTAGGCAAGAGGAGATGCTGGCGTAGTAGGTTCAGGTGGTGGTAGTGGGAATAGTGAAGCATACTTGTATTAGGCATATATTTCAGAGGCAAAGCTAATAGATTGGAGTATATTGTGAATGAAGGAGAAATTGGGGATGAATCTTTAGTTTCTGGCTTGAATGACTGAGTGGGTGGTGATGGAGAAAGTGTGGCAAGAGAAAGGAAGTATCGTATGTATGAGGATATCACACACATCTGTACACACATATGTATCATACATGTGCATGCCTGTATATATTATATAGTTTTTATGTATTTACGTGTATAGTGTGTGTATGTATATGGATATAGATATAGTGTGTGTGTGTGCGCACGCGCCTTTTCATATGATGTTACCTATTTGCTTTCTAAAGAGTGCAATTTTTACTGCTACCTATTATACTTACCCAGCATTGAACATTATTTAAAAAATACTTATAATTCGAGACTGAAAATCATATTTTCTTTTCTCTTTCTTTATATGTACTTGATTTCTTATGGGGTTGAACGTTTTAAAGGTTTGAGAAATTATTGATCATTTGTATGTCTTCTTCCACAACTCCATGAAACTTTTTCTCATTTGAACATTGGGTCAGAGTGTTTTGACGTATTAGCATTATGACAGTCTTCATTAAGGTAAAAAATCTTACTTTATTCATTGATCTATTTACTTATTCATTCATTCATCATGTATTTATTGAGCACCTACTATGTGCCCGTCCTGAGGACGTATATAGAAAAGACAAAGTCTATTCCCACACTTTCCAAATGATGAATGACTTTGTGCACTATCTGAAGAAGTTCTGGATGAACAAATTTGTTTATTCACAAACAAATACAATAAATACTTCTTATTTTCTGAAAATGACTGCAGGATAAATGCTTAACCTAATATGAGAATGGGTATGTGTAGAGGTGTTTGTGTTTGCATTGCTGTATTTAACACTGTAATGGGTAAACTCTGTGGAGTTTCTTCTCTGAGTTCATGGTTGTTTTATTTGGTTAATTAGAATGTGCTCGTGATAATGTTATTTTTCCATGTTCTCCATAGGTCTTGGCCTTTCTTCATAGCCTCTTCATTTCTAATAGCTTGACTGTGGAGCTCACACAGGATTTTCTTCCATACAAACAGCAACTCCAGCTCAGTTTGCAGAATGTGAGTTTATATGTGGGTGGTTTTCGGATGTCTGTTTATTCCAATTGAATTTCAGCCCCCGTCACCTTACCTTGTAATTCTAGGTTATTGCATTCTGTCCAATTTGTCAGGATATATTGGTGTGGAACACAAATAGTGTACTGGATTGTTCTTGATCTTCTATTTTCATATCTTCCCTATTTTTGTCACTGACTCCTGTTCATACCCACCTTTCCACCCACCTACACCTCCATATATCCTATAAATAATAAATGTTTCTAATTTGTTCCATCTCTCCCAGATCAGAATCCAGCGATAGGCTTCTTTAAGCACAGGTCTCAAGCTATTAATACTTCCCTGGTCAAGACACTCTCACTGTGGGTTTTATTACCATAAACACCGTTTACCCTTTCTCTCTTTTCTCACTCCTTATTACATGAATTAAATACATTGTCTGTAAGGGTTTTTTCTACCTTCTTTCTCATGCTGGTTTTTATAGATGGCCATAGGCACAGCCTTTCTATTCTTGTCACATATATTCTTATGCTCATTCAGTTATTTAAGCCACATTTTACAAATGTTTATGGGTACCATGAATACGGTTACTCTGTGCCTTGTAAAAGGCACTGGACATAGCATCATGATACACATAAGTTTTTATTTCATAAAGGAACATACTGTTTCCTTATTTAATCAACCTTATATGAGTCCTATTAGAAAAAAATCTCCCAGTTGTGGTTTTATGAGTATATATTGCTAATTATATGTTTCTCTTCCAGTCTTTAGTAGTATTAATCTGTTCATAATTGTTTTCTAGTCATGATGCCATTCAACATTTAATTTTTGCCATGTTGTAGTGCATGCTGTAAGTAGAGAAAACTCTGTCCATGAGTCTCTGACCAATAATACTCATGATGATAGATGATGATTATGATTTTGATGATGGTCTTTTGACAGACAAGGAATCATTTCTCCAGTACCCGGGAAGAGATGGAAGAACTTAAGAAAAGGATGAAAGAAGCTCCCCAGACATGCAAACTTCCAGGACAGCCCACCATTGAAGGCTATCTCTATACACAAGAAAAATGTGTGTATGGGGACAGGGTGATATCCACTGGGTTTCAGTAGGCTGGCACTTACTGTCACTTGAACTCTCCGAACTCTGGGCACCCATATTGTTAATAGACATCTAATAGTGACAACTTCTTGGAGCACAGGCTGGAAATAGTGAATAGAAAGAGGAAGGAGAGATTGAGGGATACTTAAGAATTTGTCTTACAAAGGCTCTGGGGTGATTCAACCTGGGGTGATTTCTTTGAGATTAAAAATGGGGATTGTTAATTGTTTAATCTTTCTCGTGACTTCTTTACTGAGGCAAAAAGAGAGGTACAGAAAAGGACATAGAAAAATATTAATACTGTGTGCCACACATGGTACTAAGTCCTTTGAAAACACTGTCACATTTTGTCTTTGAAACCACCTGTGTTACACTTACGTCTCCCAGAGTTCATCATTTGCAATTCACCCAGCGAACTAGCCGTAGGCCTAACATCAAATTCAGGTCTGTGAGATGCCAAAACTCATGCTCCTTCCACTATGCCCTATACTGTTCACTGATTTAGGATCACCTGGTTGTTCTTAAAGCACTTATTGACTATGTTGATTTCAGTCAGCAGAACATCGTTGTTCATCGCTAAACAAAGAAAATGAGTGAACTCATTCAGTCACTGAATGTTGCAGATAATTCAACCTTTCCTACCTCTGGATTAACATTACGCAAACCTGCACGTTCTATTTGATTTCCTTTTGAACTATGACGCTGTGCTCCCAAATCCTGAATTTCAGTCCCTGCCCAGGGTTATTCTACCTGGGAAGTCAGCAGAAGACACACAGCCATATGTTACCTGTGGCAAAAATCACTGCAATTCACAAAGAATGACATTTCAGCAGTGAAATTATCGTGCTTATCTCCCCTTCGGCCAATGAAGTTTTAATTATTTTCATAGAAGTGTTCTTCCATTCATCCTTTTCATCTCTACAGCTGTGTATTGTAGAAATTCTCAATCTCATTGCTATTGACCTTTCTACTTGGATAATTCTTTGTTCTGTGGTGTGATCATGTACGCTATAGTGTGTTTAATCAGCATCCCTGATCTTTCTTTACTTTATTCTAATAGCATTCCCCAGGTGTGACAACCTACAATGTCTCCAGGCATTGGCAATGTCCCCTGGAAGGTAAAATTACTCCTAGTTGAGAACTTCTGCTAATGCTAAGGGATACTTCTGTGGCCGAAGTCACGAGAAAGATTAAACAATTAACAATCCCCATTTTTAATCTCAAACAGTATGACATTGCTATTCATTTGAATGTATGCTTAATGAGCGTCGTTTCTGCCAGATATCATGCAATGAATTTAGGAAACGGAAAAGAAAAAGTCAATCAACCATGGTTTTTGTCCTCGAAGTTCACAGTATGATGTCGAGATAGACAAGTATATCAATACTTGTAATGGAATGTGTCGAGCACTTTATTTGGCCACATATCTAAGGGCTTCACTGAGGAAGTGATGATTCAACTACAGCTTGAATGATGAGTGGGAGTTTCACAGGAAAAGAAAAGGGGGAGTAGAATTCCAGGCATATACCACTGCATGTGTAAAACGTACAGGTGTGGGAGGACATAGATTATCTCTAGGGTCCTGATTTGCCAAGAACAGTTTTGGTTTACAGCTGTTTTCCTGGTATAATTATTAATAATACTGCTCCATTCACTCTTAAATAAGTCTTAGATTTGGAATATAAATTATATGGCTACCTATTTACGAAGGAACTGAAAGTGATTTATTGAGATGGGAACATAGAAGTGAGGGTTCCAAAAGACAAAGCTGGAAAGGTAAGTTTTGATCAAATTATCAGGGGTTTGTAGGCAGGCTAAGAATTTTAGAGATGTTTGGAAAGCCATGAGTGGTTTAAAATAAGGATAATGACATTAATAGCCATATATTTAAATCATATTCCTCTAGCAAAAGGGTGGAGTATGGACTGGAAAGGTTTTATCACAGATGGGGAAACTAGAGAGAAGGCCAATAAAATAGACAATTGAAGAAATAGCGAAGTTTTATTCTATTTGAAATAATCTCAGAACACTGAAAAAATAAGACAGCAATAGGGTCCTTAACTTTCAGTGCTAAAAGGGATGGAGAGGAAGAGGCAGCTAAAGGAGAGACATGTAGAATCATTTAGGAAACAAAAGGGTCAGAATCCAGTGAATTCAAATGAATAGCAATCAAATACGACAAGTTATAGGGACGTAGGAGCAGGTGACAGAAGTCTCCATTTTCTGAGATATATGGTGGTACTTTTCATCAGCAACATGGCAGGGAGAGTAGATTTGGGGCAAGCTGGGGAAGATGTGGAAAGCAGTTTGTTTAGATTAGAACCTTATGTGCAGGTGACTGCATAAGGCTGGACGTAAGGGCAAGAGCAAGGCTGGGTCGGGAGTTTGAATGTGAGCAGCAAACTGTAAACAGCTTCTATCTTACGGGTTGACTGACAATGCAGGTAAAATATTTATGTTCTGTCAGGTCACTTTTGCCTGTCTTTGTAGGGGCTTTGGGCATATCCTGGGTGAAATACTATTGCCAGTATGAGAAAGAGACCAAAACGCTTACCATGACGCCTATGGAGCAGAAACCAGGTGCTAAGCAGGTCAGTTGTTTTTGCCCCATTTTTGGAGTTATGTCTGTTACTTCATCTCAGCAAAGAATATATGCTGATTTATTATGTAATAAACAAGTCCATCACCGTCACGTGAAGCCATGACTTTACATGTCGTCTTTGGCGTATGTTAGCACTTGGACAGATACCACTCTGTTGAGTGAACAGTCTCTCTGTTCATTAAGTCAGGCCTTCTGATGGTGCCTATACTGTTTCAGACCATTTATTGTTACAAAGCCCTGTCACATTGTACAAAGAAAATATGCAAAAAACCGGATTCTTTGCTTTTAACACATTAACTGCCACATGAGTTATAGTTAACTCACACTAGTTTTGAGCCCGGAGCCTCACGAAGCATATTCAACTCACGTCTCTTCACCTTGGGAGCCGCGAGAATTATTTTTTAAGTTGCATGTAACTCTTACAAAGAAAACAATACAAAAATAACAAAATTTTCATTAAATTAGAAAGGATTGTTTTGTATTCAAAGTTTTTATTCTATTTTTGTAATAAAACACTGTGGCTCCAAGGAAACAATTTTTTTTCCTAGTGTGGCAGTCAATGTGTTAATTAATGGAGGCTCTCCTGTAGGATTCTTTTAAGTAGCAAGTTTCTGAAATATGAATCAATTTCCAAAATTCCTTTTGTAAAAAAAGGAATACATTTGTTTCCTACAGTTCTGTATCATGCTCAGATATCTTTAAACAATTAATTTCTCTTCTTCTGCCCTCCAAACCTTCACCCTCTCTGTAAAATGACAACATCATTTTAACACACAGAGATGATAGTTTACTCACCTGGAAGAACTTGATCTTTGATACACAAATACATACAAAGGTTTCTTAAAATGAAAGCTGATCATCAGAGATACTGTTTATATTCTAAAAGTAGTTCGATGTGTTTTTTTTCTCCTTTAACTGGCTCTCATACAGGGTCTTACTGCATGATTTATAAGCATTTCCACTCTTTACAAATTGTTTGTTGGAAGCACTTCAAGGTCTATTTGTTAGCATTGAAAGTAGTACATGAAGACCTAATTTAGGTAGGCAGGAATTTGAAGAAAAATTGTGCCAATTTCTCTCCATTGCTGTTGCTTTCCATGGAAGATATTTTGTGTGGCTTGTTCATATGAAATTAGAAGTGACTGAGATTTTTGTTGTAGGCTGTTGAGAACTGCCCCTCCTTTTCTTTCTTTAACCACAAGATCTGCCTTGAATGTAAGGGGATAATGGGATGGAATTTTCGAGAAAGGTATCGAATGGGGTTTCCAGAATCCTCATCTGTGCTTTTGTCATGGGCCAATTGTTCATTTCTATAATAATTTGCCAATTGCCAAAGCAGCTTTCAGTGTGATTCCAATAAATTGATCTTGTGCTGCAGCATAGAATTTGTTCCATGTCAGTCATATTTGACTGGCCTGCAGTCTCTTCATTTTATTTTTCTACACACATTACTTTCTAAATCCTGGACTTGAAAGGCCCTCTCACAGACAGTAATAGTATTTAGGCACTTTCTGTCCTGCTCAGACATGCTTCTTGCAAAACCCAAGGCAGAGTCAGCAGATACCACTTTCATATCCTCCTAGCAGATAAGAGTAAGACCTTCTTTTTGTTTTTCTTTCTCTCTTCTCTTTTCATTCAGTGGCTGCTTGCAAAACTGTAGTGTTGTCAGCCTAAGCAGTTTTTATGTGAGATTTCTTATGGAATGGAAAGAGGAACTTGGTTCCCTATTTTTGGAGTGAGTGACTTGAATTTCCCCAAACTGGAGTTGGAAATGATTTCTTGCTGTCAGGTCTCTGACTCAGTTCCTGGTACTAGATTGTGTTTTACAGAATGGCTATTATTTAAAAGATAAAAAACAATAGATGTCAGAGTGGTGAGCAAAAGGAACTCTTATACACTATTGATGGGAGTATAAATTAGTACAACCTCTATGGAAAACAGTATGGAGGTTTCTCAAAGAACTAAAAGTAGAACTATCCCACTACTGGTTATCAACGCAAAGGAAAAGCAATTATTGTATTAAAAAGATACCCACACTTGTATGTTTATCGCAGCACAATGCACAATAGCCAAGATATGGAGTCAACCTCAGTGTCCATCAGTGGATGATTGGATAAAGAAAAATGGTATATATACACAATGGAATACTAGTAAGCCATAAAAGAGAATGAAATCATGTGTTTTGTTACAACATGGATGAAACTGGAGGTTATTAAGTGAAATAAGCCAACTGGAGAAAGACAAATAACACATGTTCTCACTTATAAGGAGCCAAATAAGGTATACGCATGGATGTAGATTGTGGAATGATAGAAAATGGAGACTTGGAAGAGCATAGGAGTGGGAGAGTAGGTAGATGATGAGAAATTACTTAAGGGAGGGGCACAATGTAGATTATGGAGGTGATAGATACACCAAAAGCCCTGACTTCACCAATGTGAATCTATGCATGTAACAAAATTAAACTTCTTCTATATAAATTTTTATAAAAATATTTTTTTAAAGCAAAAAATAAATGAAAAAAAGTACTTAATACAAATAAATAAGAAATTAATAAGAACAGCTCCATTAAAACCACTGTTTCTTTCATATGTGCTGTGTGCCAGGCACTGAGCTATATCATTCCATCATGTTCCTCATTTACTCTCCCAGCAGCTATGTGAAATAAGTGTCATGAGCCTAATTAGCAGATGTTGGAATTGGCCCTGACTCTGGCAATTTCTAGTGTTTTCCAGTAGTTCATCTTGTCTACTCTCATTTGTGATGTTCTATTACTCTACTAATCACTTTCTCAAACAATATTTTGTTAGATCCTTATCTCTTCTCTGCTAGGAAGTTGTGGTCAGAAAAAAGAGTGCTGTATTTTGAGTCTCAAAAACTGTGTTTAAATCTTAACTCTGTGGTCTGTTAGCTTTTTGACCTTGAGTAAATTACTTAATGTTGCTTAGTCTTAGTTTCCTCACAGAAAAGTGGCAAGGGTGATCATTTAATTCATAAAGTAAACACTAACTATTTTCTGTGTACTATAGATATAAAGATGAATAAGAAACTATCCATATCCTTCAGGGATTCTTAGTCATTTGGGGAAATCAGACAGAAAAAGAGGAAATTTTCATATAATGTTCAAAACACATAGTGACCGATGTGTGTGGTTGGGGAAGGATTGAGGAGGAAATGAAAACTGAACTCCTGTTTATAGATCAAGAGTTTAGCCAGGCAAAGAATATAGAAAAAGTCATTTTTGGTGGAGGGAATAATGTATGTAAAGTCATACAGTCATTAAATAGCATTATTTCTTTTGCACCGAAAGGGTATTAAACAGGTGGAGGGGGAGTGGCTGGAGATGGGGCCGGAGTGGTGAGCAGGGCCTAGGCTCCTGAGCTATGATGCCTCCGAAGCTGAGGCAGTTGAGGGAGAATACGTGGCTGTGTTTATCGCTCTTGAAAGACTGACCTGCGGCATCTTAAGTAACTAAGGCATATTGAAGGATTGATTTAAGGCTGAGTTTTTATATTGGAGAAGCAACAAAAGGATTGGACTGCAAGGAGTTGAGTGTGCTGGTGAAAACGAAATATTGAGCAATTGGCCATATGAGCCAGTTTGGATGGCATAGTGCCTAGGCACAGACCTGGCACTTGACACCATTTCTGAATTTGAGATAGTAGAATGTGTAGTGTTATACCCTTTTAATAGATTGTGAAGTGCCCAGGGTCCCACGGCTAGTAAGTGGCATAACTGAGACAAGACCTCTGGTCTTAAGCTTCCTAATTGTTGTTATTTCCATTATGCCTACTTGGTAACCATTTTACCTCTCTGAGTTTCACTTCCCTCTAAGGATTGTTATGAAGAAACTTGGTTTAAAACTATCTAACATAATTTGTGGAAGGATAAATAAAGTTACTTAGTAGGATAAATAAATGTTACTTCTCTTACCTTTACCACATTATCTCTGTTGAGATAATAGAGAAAAGCCAAACAACATGGGACTGTGGAATTTTAGTTTATGGACATACTGACTTTCAATAGCCTTAAGTGCCCACAAGCGTAAGGTGGGCCACACTATCCTGCACATGTGAAATATCAAATGCCATCTCAACTAATGCACAGATTTGCTTATTTACCCTGCTCTTGGCCTACCTTTCAAGTAATTCCTTTTGCGATTCTTGTCATCCTCAACCATTGATTCTTGGATCAGAGAGAAACCATCTGCCATTTTGCTGCAAGTACCATTTGGATGGCCAGGGTTCTCACTGAGTCTACACGTTGCTCCTGCTGCCTTAATAGATGCCTTCCAAGTGACACTGAGGGCACTGTATGAGGAAGAATAATATTTTGTGCATTTTTTTTTCCTGATTGCCTGGTAATCCTTGTTTCAAATCAGGGGCCCTTGGACTTAACCCTGAAATACTGTGTGAGAAGGAAGACGGAGTCTATCGACAAGAGGTTCTGTTTTGATATAGAAACTAATGAAAGGTAAGTTGTGCTGCTTTGAATTGGCAGTGTACCCATATGACAGATGCTGAGCCTGGGTTGGTCTTGTATTTTCCTTTATCATCCCTGGTTGATGAAAACAAGCAAGTCTATTCAAGACATCATTTTCTCAGCTCTTCTGGCTCCCCTTCACAGCGATCCCTGTTAGACCGGGCCCAGAGCTGGCCTTCTGTATGCAAGCTTTGGTCAGGTTTGTCTCTCTTGTTCTGGGAGGTCTCTCCTAAAATTTAATTTGACATCAGATATGCAAAAGGTCAACGTTTGCTGATGCTGCAAAAAGGACAAGAAAGATAATAAAGATCATTCTTTTTAAAATCTTCTAATGTAACATAAAAGAACAAATGAATTGGCACACATTTTTATGGGAAGGAAGATTGGGCAGAGGCTATTTTTTCCCCCTACTTGTTGCAAAACGCATGCAGACTTTCCCTACTTTGCAGATATTTATTTTAACTACAAATAGTGTGATTATCAACTTTTAGATCTTAGATGTATGGATTGCAAGTTTTGGACTTGGTTGCATTTGTTTCTCTCCAGTTCCTTCAGAGTAGAATTTAACCTTTAAATTTTAAATTTAAAAATTTAAAATGTATATAATTAACCAATATTGCCAGTCACCATGAGACTGTCAGTCATTTTCCTGACAGCCTTGGGGCCAGTGGGAGGGGAATATTACCACTGGCTGTGATTTCCCTTTCATGCAAATAATATCCCCAACTCAAAGGAGTTGCAGATAGTTTGGCCTTGATAATCACAGGTTTGGACCCATTTAAATCTTTATTTTTTTGGTACCTTTGGCTATGCATGGCTCATGGTAGGTACTACATTTGAGTTTTATTTTTAAATGTATCTTTTTCTTACCATGGAGTGCTGAGGAATTCTGAGACTAGAACCCAGGATTTAAAACGTTTTGACATATATTGTGCACTTTAAAAAACATTCCCTCATTTAATCTACCCCCTATTTTCCAGATGTGGAGACTGAGAACCAAGTACATTTAACCGATTTGCTTAACCAAAATCACATAGTCTGTGGTGAGGCTGAGCTCACATCCTGGGGTTTAGGTCTCCAGAATTCATAGTCTTTTTCATTTTGTTCCATTGTCTATCATAAGCAAAATAAACGTGGTGTGAGATAGATCATTGACTGTAATAATGAACATGTGCTTATGACCCTTTCTGCATGTGGAGCTTTCTGAGGGACATGACATCTGCTTTCCTGGCCAGGCAGTCTCATGTAAGAAATGGAGTCTCGGCTGGCATCAAACACCTGTGCTCATGTTCCCTGGATCACAGAGCAAAGTGCCCTCTGAATCTCTTTTTCTAGATCAGGAAGAGAGGATAACATTATTAAAATTTAGGTTCCTACAAGTCTTTGAAACCACAGGATCAGCACATCAGAGCTTGAAGGGTCTTAATAACAATAATAATATTAATAATAGTAGTAATAATAATAACCACAAGTACTGACATTTGCCAAGTACTTCCTACGTGTCAGGCACTGTTCTTGGCCCCGTAAGTGCATAATTTCTTTTAGTCCTCACTGCAGTCATGTGAAAGGGGCTGTTATTATCCCCATTTTACAAATGAAGACAGGCAGGGAAAAATTAAGCGAGCAATTTAGACTAAACACATAAATTGTAGAGCCAGTTTCTAAATCCAGGCATTCTCATCTTCAAGGCAACACTCTACTGCCCTCTGCTGCTGATATGCTATACATATGCCTTTTTGGTACATGGTTTTTTGTTCCTGGTGGGTGACTGATCCCATGGAGGGCAGTGGATTTGTCTCAGGTCATCAAGATAATTAGTGGAGAAGCCTGAACTAGAAGTTAATACTTTTTCCACCTTTTCATCCTTTTCTTAGCTATTTTCTTCTTTGATTTGGCTTTCTATAGTAACTAAGGATCTCCAAATCCTTGCTGAATAATCATTTACTTATTCTTTTAGGCTCTCTGCAAGGTCAAGAGAGCACATACCAGATTTTCTATTTTCCTGATACTAAAGCTGAGTTCCAGAAGAGGTTTAATAGCATATGTGTTCAGTGTTTGCTTTTTTGTCTGTTGTACGTGTGCTTGCTCTCTTTACTTCTGGCTTAAGCATTCAACTGGGTAGCTGTCTTGACTCCTAGACTTTCTAGCCCCATGAGATATATCTAAAAGGATGGGTGTGTGTTAAAGAAAGGTAAACTTGATAGAATCCAGTGCCTAGTGCCATGTCCTGGTGGTCAGTGGAGTCTGGCTCAAAGATCATTTGTGGGCTTTCCGTCTAAGGGAGATTTTTATGAAATAAGAGATAGGAAGACAAGTAGAAAAGGACCCCATGATATCAGTTCTGGAAAGGACCTTTCAGCTCTCATGTTTCAGTACCTTTACAGATAAAGAAACGGAGGTACAGACAGGTTCAGTGTCTTATCCAGGATTCGGTGATGTCTCTTGTCATCACTATTATCATTGTATGACTCTGGGAGAGATTTCATCTAATCAGAGAAGCAGTAAGAAGAATGAGATTTTCCTAATGGCATAGCCAGCCAGAGAATACAAGTAGAGTGTATGCTTGCAATAGTATGGTTAATCTTAAATTTCCAGTTTAGTTGTAAAGGTCTATAAATACCATAAAGTGTATATCAACTTGGGTATCCCTGGGTATATAAGTAGTGTCTTAATTCATTTGTGCATCTATAACAAAATACCTGAAATGGGATATTATATAAATAACAGAAATTTATTTCTCACTGTTTTAGAGGCTGAAAGTCCAAGATAAAGGCAGTGGCAGGTTCAGTGTGTGGTGAGGGCCCAGTCTCGGCTTTGTTGCTTATTCCCTGAGATGATAAAACACCGTGTCCTTACGTGGTAGAAGGAATATAAGAGAACAGACCCACTCCATCAAGTCCTTTTAAAAGGGGCCTAATCCCATCCACGGGGGTTTCACCCTTCCACCTTTTACCACTATTACCTTGGCAATTAAGTTTCAATGTAAGAATTTAGACAATATTCAGGCCATATCTAGTGTCCTTCAAATAAATAAAATAAAGTTGGGTTTGAAGCCATTTGCCATGCAAAAGAGGCCTAGAGTGTAGTGTTTAAAAATATGGTTGCTGGGTCAGACTGTGGATTTAAATCCTGTCTCTACCACGTTTTCACTCTGTGACCTTGGAAAACCTCTCTGTGCTTCCCCTTTAGTAAATAGGGATGATGGCCATAGTAACCGCTTCATAGACTTGTTGTGTAGATTAATAGGGTTCACATTTGTAAAGTAGTTAGAACAGAATCTGGCACCTAATATGCATTTAATAAATATTAGTTGTTGTTATTAGTCATAGGATTGCTTGTAAGCCAAAAAGCCTCCTCCCTGTGGCTTAGCCAGCATGAGTGTTGTTGAATTCTTCCTGGACATCCTACATGGGATGGCGGTAAAGCCATTTTCCTGACAGATGAATGTGCCCGTGATGTACATGCTCTTAGTGGCTGGCTTCCAAGAGAGGGAGGCAGGGAGAGCCTCGATTTGGCTGAAACACAGTGGGGCCAATTTAGATGTGCATTATGTGAGATGTCTTGACATTCGCTTTCCTATTTCCTTGCCTATCCCTGGGACTAGGCCACCAAGATAACCAAGATACCACTTCCCCCAGGGGTCCCGAAGTTACTCTTCTTTAAATTACCCACATCATTCTAAGTAAAAAGAGATTTTGAGAAGTTAGCTTTCTGTAGGCCTTTGACTGCTAAGTGGGATACTCTCAGGGCAGAGAGGGATCCTGGATTGTTTTAAGATTTCCTCCTGTTAGGTGAATTTTTTTGCTTTAAACTTGTCATTTTTTTCTCAGGCCCGGAACCATCACTCTGCAGGCCCTTTCAGAAGCTAATAGAAGGCTCTGGATGGAAGCCATGGATGGGAAGGAACCTGTAAGTTACCCAACCCTGGAGAATCCTTCCAGCAGAGGCCAGTGTTCTCTAGTGGCATCAGTGGGTGTAAAACAATTAGACTCAAAGCTTTAGAGCTGGAAGAAATTGTTGCTTCCATGTCTTTTTTTTTTTTAACAAGTAAGGTGTTTGAGTTCCAGAGAGAATGATGGGCTTGTCTAAGATCACCCTCAGAGAAAGCATTAAAGTTGGGCTTAGAATGCGGGTCTCTCAGTTCCCTGCTGAAGAGCTGGACTATGTAGCTATTGCTAGAGGATCATCATCTTCTCCTATTTTTGTTTTTTAAGACAGAGTCTTGCTCTGTCTCCCAGGCTAGAATGCTATGGTATCAGCCTAGCTCACAGCAACCTCAAACTCCTGGGCTCGAGTGATCCTCCTGCCTCAGCCTCCCAAGTATGTGGGACCACAGTCTTGGGCCACAGCGCCTGGCTACTTTTTCTATTTTTAGTAGAGGTGGGAGTCTCACTCTTTCTCAGGCTGGTCTCAAACTCCTGTCCTCAAGCTATCCTCCGGCCTCTGCCTCACAGATTGCTAGGATAATAGGTGTGAGCCATCACGCCCGGCCAGAAGATCTTCTTAAGAAACCAAATTAATCCTTTTTTTGGATTATAAAATTAATGTGTGTTCATCTAGAAGGACAGAAAACAATTGCTGTGGTTATGAATGAGCATTTTTTAAGCTTTTAATCATGATGATTTTTATGCCCTCCACGCTCTTAAACTCCCAACTTGGCTCATTCTCTTTAAGAGTACAGCTGGTAGAGGAGCTGGCATTGCCATCCTATATCTCGTGATGTACCACTCCATTTTGAATGCTGTTGTACAGTAGAACAAGCAATCTTTTAAAAGAGTTAGTGATTATCAACAAGAGTCCAGTATGAACAGTCAGAAATCTTTGGAAAACATTCTCTCTTCAGTATCTTCCTCATACATTTCTTAATGTGATGTGGAGTAATAGCAGCTTCCTGGTGTTGGAATTCCAAAAGCCTAGATTTACGTCCTGGTTCTGACATTAAATGGTTGCGTGACCATGAGCAAGTCGTTTGACTTTCCTGAGACTCAACTTTCCTTTCTTCCGTAGAATGGGTTAGTGTTATACCTACCTTACAGGATCACTTTGAGAAACCAGATGAAAACCTTTCTGTTAACCATAATGTATTCTCTTAATTTTAGGTGCTTGTAACTGAGCTGAAGGACGGGTGCAAAACTACTAAGATTCAACAGTATTTGGATACATTCTTATCACCTGTGAGTGATAAGACTGCATCCAACTGGCTATGAGGGATAATGCATTCGAGGTTTTTCTTTCTGTATCTCCTCAGTATCCTGTAGACTGAAGAGGAGTAACCAGATCTCAGATTACATTTATAGTAACCTGGAACACAGCAGGAGACAAGTGTTGTAAGGTCTGCCATCCAGAAAGTAGTCTAGGACCTTCTTTCCTGTCATTTCCCAGAAATCTGTTGCTTAACTCTTATATACCTGAGATGCTTCTCCAGGAGGATTTTAGGAGGCTCAGCTATGCATTTATCTGTTGATTCATTCTCCTGCATTTGCTCTTGCTTTAGATTTTTAAAGATCAAAAGATGCAGATAGCTGTTTGTGGAGAATGATGTTAGCACATGGGCCCACTGAATGTAGAGCCGCACCAACTCGATCATGGCAGACTTTTCACAAATGTCTTGTTTATAAAAGTGGCAGCAAAGGCTGTCCAGCACAGATATCTCTTTCACTAAAATATCCACGGATATACACACATATGCAGAATTGCTTTTATGAAAAGGAGACCGTATTGAAACAGAATATAACAGATGGCTCGAAGAGGGTTTAATTTCCTGCAGCCTTATGTTGCTCATGTCATTGCTACTTAACACCGCAGTCCCCTAGTTTTACACACCATATGCATGCCTTTGCTTAATCTGTCAGAGATCAGGCCTTGAAGAAACATCTAGTCCAATCCTGATCACTTTACTGACAAACTTTCAAATCTAGAGAATAGAAAGGGTTTGTTCACGATTTTCTAATGTGGTTGAGGTGGCTCCAGGACTGGACTTCAAGATTAAAGATTCTTCCGTCTAGTGTCTCACATCACTAGCACAATGCATGCTTCCAGACAACTAAGAGAAATCTTGGTAAATACATGGATCTCTTTGAGACGGTCACTTGCCTTTCCACAGGAAACATACATTAACTAGTTTTTACGGTGGGAGATTGGTGTTGGGAACATTTAAATGTTACCATTAATGCCCATTAGTCAGGTATCCATGAGAAAAACACTTCCTTTCTCTCATGCATTTTTTGTTCCATTATAAAAATTCTCCAACCTTCACATAAGTCAGTGTCTACTATGAATTCGGTACAACTTCAGTTACAGTGAACTGTGTGAAATCCAGGGCAATTTTTAGTGATTGTTTTACTAACAGTTGGGCAAAGATAATTCTATTTAGCCAACTTTTCTTTTTTGTTAAAACCTTGGTGTGTGTATTGATTTTTTATGGCCAATCTTTGTAAAGACGTTTAATGTTATTTGCCCTACTTACCTATAGTGATTCCCAATGGCCATGGCCCTTTCTGTTTCTCTTTTGTAGATCTACCACAGCCCCATAACAAAACAAGAAGAAAGTGAGTCATTCAAGTTTTTCGTCTATTACTGTTATTAGCTGCCAACTGTAACATTGTAAATGTTAGCAATAATGATATGTATTATTTATACAATTCTGTGTGCAGATGCCTCTCTGGGAAATGGAATTCGGCCCTATTTTTTAAAATGTGACTGTTAGTGAAACTACGGAAGGCTCTTCATCATAAGCTTTTGGTGGGGTAATATGGAGAGATGTATTGTAATCTTATTCTGGACACTCGATATAAATTGTGTGCATTTCCAGGCTAACATTTCACATTTGATGTTGCTCCTGCAGAAAGCAGACAAAATGCAAAGAACTAAATAAAAGCATTTTCTGTTATGAGAGTTAAAACTAAAGGTAATTGGAGATGAGCAGCTTTTGTTCTCTCACTGCAGTCCCTTAGCATGTTTGGTATATGACACTTGTTGCAACAGGATCTAACTCTGGTTTTCTTTACTTGAAACAGTGGAGCTGAATGAAGTGGGGTTCAAGTTTGTTAGGAAGTGCATCAATATTATTGAGACCAAAGGTAAGATCTGAACCATAGCCGTGGTATTGTCTGTATCTGGTCACTCTGATTTTATACTAGGGCAATTATGTCATCTACTGGTCAGGACCCATTTTAGGAATAAAGACTGTTTATAAATCTTGTACGTTAGACACAATCCATAGGATTACCGCAAATTTCAACCCAGTGATATCTAAGCATATTTGGTTAATTTATGGTTTCCTGCTTTTAATGAGAAAGAGCTGGAAATGGTTTATCAAATATTCTGAAATAGTACCTGTTGCTCCTTAAGCAGTGTTACGATGGTACCATCCAAATAAAGAAGAGTTCAGTTTCTGCCACAATACATATTGGTTTAAAAATTGATGGGAGAAAAGCTAAAGTCAGGCAAATGTGGAATCAGCATTCTTTCCAGTTGACGATACTCCCTGGTTTCCCTCTGAGAATATTTAGAATGTGGGCAAGTGTAGTGTATGAGCCAAGCTTCTTTTTTCTTTGATGTGTTACTTAAGTTTTTCTCAGCCTTTTGCTTCACAGCTGCCATACTCCAGCCTCTTTTCCTTTATATCGCTGTTTGGGAGCAGCTTGAGAGTTGATATTTCTGTCTTTTTAATTTCACCCTAGCTCCTTTCTAAAGGGCTGCCACTCACCTAAGCATATGCTTCTATTTACTACGGAGTGTGTTTTTTTCTGTTCACGTTAATGAGATCTGAAAGGATGGATTATTTGGAGAGATGCTTTAGGACTGTTACTCTGTTACAGGGGAGGGCTAGAGAACTTGAAGAGAGTAGGGAGAGATCCCTTTCCGAGTGAATTGACTCTAGTGTACACGTACCTAGTTTCTCTACCCTGGGGGTGATAAAAGTTCTAACTATATACACAGAACTGACTGGATTTTCTTTCCCTAGGGATCAAGACAGAGGGGTTGTACCGCACCGTGGGCAGTAATATTCAGGTTCAGAAGCTGCTGAATGCCTTTTTTGGTAACAATTTTACTGTCCTAATTCCTACTGGGAGTATTTCTCTGTGTCTCCAGGAAATGTGACTGGAAGAGAAAGGAGAATAGTTTTAAAAAATATTTCACATGTAAAACGTACACCAATTTGCCTTCCCTGGTTTAGAGACAATCTTGCCTTGAATATATTTGGCTGTCATCTCTTCCTAACATCTCATTCACTCTACAAACACTTTGCAATCCGGTGTCTACCCCTCTGTCTTCACTAGAAAAGCCTGGCCAAACTCACCAGGTATCTTCTTGTCAAATCCAATGAACACTTCTCAGTGTCTGCCTTACTTGATCTCTTCCTCCTTTTAGAAACTTTGCCCTTGACTTTCATGACAATACTCTCCGGATTATTTTAACACCTTTTCAATGGCTCTTTCTAGGTATTTTTCTTCTTCCCATTTTTAAAATATTTTCTTTTCTCTCTTACTACCTCTTCTGCATGGCTTTCTGTTGATTTTTTATCGTGGTTATGATTCACATTTTCCTTTTTTTTATGTTTCTAGTAATCCTTATTGGTTACTCAACATTGTGACTTATTGAATGTCTTGATTTTATTTAATTAAAGAGCTTTGAATTTTGCTTTGTCAGCACTTGTTCGTGGCTCAGCTTGCTCTCTTTGAGGCTTCTTTTTAAGCTTTGTTAGGTCAAATATAAAGTATCCTTTACTGGCTAGTTTAGCTCTACTTGTAAGATCTGACTTGTTTTGTCTCTGCATTCTTGCTGATTGGAACACAAACATCTCCCAGCTCTGTGTGGGTTCTAGGAATCGTTCAGCTTAACGTTCTCTGGTATTCTGTTGCTCAGTCTGTGAAGATTAGTGCTGGGCTTATTACTCATGCTTGGCTTAGTCTCCAGTCACTCAAGGGGACCCATAAGTAGGTTTTTCGAGTTTTATTTCTACATAGCTCCCTCTTCTCTGGTACTCTGCCCTGTAAATCTTACCTATCTCAGCCTCTCTGAACTTTGATCTTTGCCTCTTCAACTGAGCAAGGCTTTGATGCTGAACTTGAGTTCCCACTCCGTGTGCCACCATGCAAAAAGTCTGTACAGGTGCTCTCTACATATTAATAGATGTTGCACAGGTACCTATCTTTGATATGTCTAAAACTAAACTCGTTTTATTCCTCTCCTATTAAACCTGCTGTTCTTTCCTTGGTAACTGGTGGTGAAACATCTGGCAAGCTCAATTTTAACAAAATGTCACCGATGAAATTGAGTGTGGAAAGCTGCCATTTTGATAAAGCGTGTGTTTTTTGGTCTTTTCTCTGATGCATTGCTCATTTCCATAGAAGCTTTCAGGCCTGAGAACCAAACCTATTTGGATTTGCAAATGCTGTAACACTCAGAAATAGATGGTGTGGTGTTATTGCGTTACAGATTGCATCATTAGCGTCTCAGTATCTGTTTCCACTGATCACTTTGCATTCTTTTGAAATTCAAGTTTCCTTATTTCTGACTAATTTGTAATCCATCCCATTAGATAAATGATAGTGTTACATATGTAAAACAACTGACAGCATGGCCCACAAAATGTAGTCTCTGATAAACTGTTGTTCTCAGATCAAATGTATAGAATTCTGTTTTTGGTATCATTACATTCTTCTACCTATCTATAATAAGTTAAAAAATGGCATGCCACAAATCCTGTTGATTCTTTTGTGGGCTTTAACAAGACTGAAACATTTCCCTCGAATTGCACGTGGCAGTGCAATTTCACTGAAATATCAAGGAAAATGGCACAGTTGGCATACTTGATTTATTCAACACCATTCTGTAACTGTCTGTGCTCATACTTACATCTGAAATATAGGCTAGGAGGTTTTGGATATAAATATTTATATCCACAAAATGTGTAATATGTATTAATACTATTTATACCCAATATTTATTTATGTGATATGTTCTCACAGCAGTGGGTTTGTCACCTTGGCTGCATGTGGACTCCCCATGATTTATCCAGGAGGAAGAACATTCATTCCTTTTTGCTTGTATGTTATCTTCTCTTCTTTTCTTTCATGCTCTGTGCCCATTAAAAGGACACTTTCAGGTATTTTATTTAACACAATCAACCTGCAGACTTCTTTCCGTGTGACATTTCCTGTAACATATAACTTCTATCGTTTACTAGAGAGTTTCCTTATACCCTTACTTGAAAATTTATCTTTTTGCAAATAAAATGTAATAGACCACGAAGTCAAAGGAAATGCATTCACAGTCAATAATTATTTTCAGTTATTCTGTTGGTTGGTTTGTCACATTCCTCGCCTACCCTAGATTTTTGTGTGATGTCCTTAGATACTATACATTTTCACTCATGCTGGATCCTTGGTCATGGGAAACTAATGCAATCATCTTAGGGAAAGCTTGGTACCACATCTACAATTTGTTTCTCCGTCCTTTAGCAAACCATAACTATCTTATTAATGAGACTGCCTACTATTGTCATTATATTCTTTTTTTTATTTAATTTACTTATTTTTACTCTGCATATTTAATATATACAATATGATGTTTTGATATACAGATACATAGTGAATTAATTACCATAGTCAAGCAAATTGACATATCCGTCACCTCACATAGCATTTTTTTGTGGTATTGTCATTATATTCTTGATAATTATGCTGTGCTCCAGATACTATTAGGTATTTCACAGTGGCTGGAACAGAGGGGTGAGAGGGAACGTGGAGAGCAGTGAGACTGGAAGTATCGGCAGGGCTGTTTAGGAAGGTGAGCCTGGCTGGAAACCATGCACAGAAAAGCGCTGTGTCACAGTCCCCTCACCATGCCAGAATCCTACTGATCTGTATATATATTTTTTTTTGAGACAGGGTCTTGCTCTTGCTCAGGCTGGTCTCGAACTCCTGAGCTCAGAGTGATCCTCCCATCTTGGCCACCCACAGTGCTAGGATTACAGGCGTGAGCCACTGTACCTGGCCCCTGAACTCCTACTGATCTAAATAGAAGAGGACTTGCTATAGTGACTGAAGTAACATATCACTCCTAAGATGTTACTTATATTATTTTCATATTCTCTTTATGTATTTAAATTTCTCATTTTACCATTATGGCATTATAATAAAATATATTTACTTTTCAGAAACCAAGAGAAATAATAATGTCATATATAGACAGAAAATAGAGCAGGAATGTTATCAATAATATAGACATTTTTCCATTTCTATACTTAATGTCAGTTATTCAGCATCTGAAGACTTAACCTATATCTGGGAAAATACATAATAAATATATTAAAAAGAAATATTTTCCAACTATATGAACTCTTTTTTTGAAGGAGAAATATAGATTCTCCTAGCAAATATAAAAGTGTATCATACCCCACTTCAGGAGCTATAGAACTTGCACTCTTTTGTATTACTCTTCAAAGCAAGTATGTATGTTAATCTTTATGATACTTTAGTATATTACATATGAATGTATATATACATACATTTCATAAATAAGTTTCATAGAGGTTTAATACATTAACTGCAGGTATATTTCCTATTTGCAATGCATTGATTATTCTGAGATCATGCTTGCTTTGAACTAGTATTACTAGGGATTCAAGTAATTTTTCAATAGATATTTAATGTTGCCCTTTCAAAATCATTTCTATTTTGCCTTTGATTTTGACACTGACTTCAAAAACTTGTAGAATTAAATTCGTGATAGGAACATTTGTTCCTTTTCAATTGTTTTCATAAATTCTGAATAACTGTTACCGAATGCATCTTTAATTCTCTTGCAGCTGACATACTGACTGCCCTTTCCTGGCAGTCTTCTCAGTATGCACAAGATACCGTAGGAGTTTTTGTTTCAGAGGTATTTTAAGTTACAAAAAATAAATTCAGTTGTTGACATATGAATCTGGCAACGTACTTGCTCCCTTGTGTAGGGTTTCTGATCTGGGGACACTCTGTCAGCCATATCATCATGAGTAACGATCTAAGGAATGGTTTTTATTAGTTTCCTATTTGAGCTGTAACCAATTACCACACACTTACTGGCTTAAAACAACACAAATTTATTTTCTGAACGATCTGGGTGTCACAAGGCTAAAATCAGTCTATGGAGCTAACGAACATCAAGGTGACAGCAGGGCTCCATTCCTCCAGGAGAGGAAAATCTGCAGCTTCTAGAGGCTGCCCACTTTTCTTGGCTTATTTCAGAAATATCATGCCCTGTCCTTTTCATGGTGTTCTTTCTCTGCTTATCCCTATTCTGCCTTCTTCTCCCACTTTAGAGGACACTTGTGATTACATTAAACCTACCCAGACAATCAGAATAATCTTCCCATCTCAAGATCAGGTCATTAGCAACCTTAATTCCACCTACAACCTTAATACTCCTTTGCTATGTGACCTAAAACATTCACAGGTGCCAGAGATTAGGATGTGGATATCTTTGTAGAGTCAGAAATCTGCCTACTACATATACTATTCCATTCAGATTTTTAGGACCTTCTCTGATGCTCGTAAGTAGATCCTAGATTATCTTTGGCTCTACCTTTTTGTCATCTATCCTTAGATCTTTTGACACTGGATATCTTAATTATGTGTTGACCCCTCTTTAGTTTGTCTTACATGGCTCACTGTTGTCATGTTCTCCGTGATTTCCTCAAAAGGAGTAGAAGGAAGTTCCTGTCATCGACAGATGACGTTTTGTTTTTTACCATCTGTTAGGGACTGAATATTTGATCCTCCCCAATTTAATGGGATCGTATGAGGAGGTGGGGCTTTGGGGATGTAATTGCGATTAGGTAAGGTTTTAAGAGTAGAGCCTTCATCAATGGTATTAGTACCCTTACAAGATGAGGGCATGCAGCTAACTTCATCTTTTTTATACCATGTGAAGATACAAGTAGTTGGCAATTCGCAACCTGGAATTGGGCCGTCAACAGAACCCGATCATACTGGCACCCAGATTTTGGACTTTCAGGTTCTAGAACTGTGAGAAATAAATCTGTGTTGTTTATAAGCCACCCAGCCTATGGTAATTTGTTATAGTAGAATGAACTGACTACGACCGCATCCTCTCCAACTAGTCTTAGTTCCTTGGCAGGCCAGAGTGTCATTTATACTGTCTTCTGGAGAAACTGGTTTTCTGTTCAATTTCTATTTCTATTCAATTCTATTTCTATATCATCTCTTAACAACTGCTAGTCTTTTATTTTTAATTGTAATATTATAACAAACGTAGCTAAGAATGAGTTTCTTAGTAATCAGTTTACCTGCCTGAATTGGATTATGGACCTGGAGCAATTAGCATACTCTCTTGATTTCTGTTTGTCGTTCTAGGGTCTCCAGAATCCCCATTCTGAGCCACTTCAGCCTCATGGACAATTCCTGAGCATCTCTTATGCCCTATACCATTCATTCTTCCACCAAAATATTACTGAGTTCCACCTATATCAGATAGTGGAGATGTAACAGTGAAGAAGGCACACAAAAATCCCTGGCCTCGTGGAACTTAGGGTCTAGCAGCAGCTATAGTTTATGGACACAGCAATACATTTTCTTCCTAGAGGAAACTCTGGAATGACCCAGATTCGGGATCCTGTTGGTGTCCACTAGCAGCATCAGGACATAAAACTGTATAGGCAGGTGGAAAGAGAAATCACAATCTTCCCATGGATAAAACAGCCTACTTTTGGAATCAAGATCTTTCATGGTATTAATATGAAGCATATAAGGAGATTGTTAACTTTGGTATAATATAAAAGTCTTGCTTTTCTTAATGTGTAGTGTATACCTTATTTCCTCTGTTTGAAGTCTAATGTTTCTCATTTTCTTCTGCATCCTACAGTTTATCTTCTGCCTTACTTTGTGATCCCCTTTCTTCTTTCCACAGTTTCTCTTATCACTCTCTTCCTCTGGTTTATTGATTCATACCATGTTCATTGAATGCCTACTATATGCCAGACATACACTAAACTGTTTCCTGCAGCTTATTCTTACCTGGTTAATATAGTGTTGATATTTCTTTCCACCCAATTCATCTTTCTGCCTCATTCCCTTTTAAAAGATGCTTTGTTCTCCATCTTGTGGAGAAATCTGCCGTCTCAGAAAAAGGCAAAAACCGTGTACAGTCTAAATTCAGGCTATTTCTTTGTCATTCCTCCATATTGGAATAATTTGTTAATTCCTATTCTTTATAAATTTCTTCTGAAGGAGAAGAAAATTAATTTTTCCTCAATTTTCATAAGTTCTTAGTTGGAACAGACCCGTTTATCAAAAGATTTATAAGAGGAGAACAAACAGAAATTTATTCATGTGTATATTTCGTATATACATGGGATCCATGTAGGGATGAGTACTTCTCACAGAGGTGGCTTTGAATTCTAGTTTATGTAGGTAGAAAAAGAACAGCAAATTTATAGAGAAGTGACAAGACAAGGGACAGGACTTCAGTCTTCAGGGTTGGCAACTTGTGGGAAGGCAAATAAATGGCAGATAAAAACTAATTAGTAAGGCTTGTTAATGTAGATTCCTTTGGTATAATCTCTAGGCCGATAAGGGTCTAAAGATGTCTTCAGTGGTTAACCTTTATTTTCCATGGTGGAAAGCAGATCTAAATTGCCTTCAGCTCAGCAATCCATTATATGTTGGGATGGCATCATTTGGTCTCCCATAGTATTGTATCCACTGAAGCCAAACCTCATCTTCTCTACTGGCTATGTACTTTGCTTTATTTATATTTTTGTAGATTTACTGCTACGAAGTAAATCATTCTGGATTTATGTACCGTACTTCACCTTATCCATCTTGAGTAGAGGGGCTATTATTAATACTTAATCTTGGATGAGGCTCATGTATACAGTCATATCCAGAATTTCCAGAATTATAAATTAATGAAATATGACTGTGGACCTTCTTTATTCCATCCATTTCCCTCTGATATTCCTGGGAATGTCTGAAATTTGGCACAGGTACTATTACCACCAAATTACTGGAATAACATTTAGAAATGACACCTAAGTAGAAGGGTGTGAAAGCTTGGGCAGTGCCTCTGTTTTTAATATCAACTTAAATCTTTCCAAGGAGCTCCCTGGGCCAGTCCATTATCTGTTGCACAGTATCACCTGGCTGGTTGTATTTCTGTATACCTTTTGGACATTAACTATTCATACCTATTAGATTTTTGAAAAGGCCAAAGTAAGTTTTTGTAGCTTCATTTCTCTGTTTCTTATGTGGTCCTCATTTTCTTCCTTCCCTCTCTGTCTCTCTCCTTTTATCCTTTTAATATGTAGAGTACTCCTATCTTAAGAGGCCTCCATTTCTCTAGCAGTCTGTTGCCTAGTGCTCTTCCACATCCTTGGGAGTCCTCAGGACAGGGCCCTTTAATGTATATTATTTGTTTCTCTTAGTGGATAAACTGCCATCCTTGGAAAAGAAACTACAGAGCTTCTAAGGTTTTTATAAGATGTTATTAAACTGACATCGATTGCACACCCCAAAAGTGTTCTTCACTCTGGTGCATAAAGCACAGCCACTACCCACCAGTGGTGTGGAAGATCTTCCACTTTTGAGCCCAGCTGTTTAGTTTGACAGTTGAATTGCCTCTTACATAGACAAATTACCTGGTGTAGTGGCTCTGGCCTACCAGCCTCTGGATTCTAGACACGGTATCTCTGAATCCCATAAAACTGTACTCGGAATTTAGATGTAGTTATAAAGTGACACTAAGATAAAGATGGAACAGCATTGCCCATTTAGCAAGTGAAAATACAGGATGCCCAGCTAAATTTTAATTTAATTTTTTTTAATTTTTATTTTTTAATTTGTTTTTTAAGACTAGTCAAGTGCGGTAGTGAGGATGGGGGAAAGCAGTAGAACAAGGAGTTCAATCAGTAACTGACTGTGAACAATCAAGTGAGATGACTCACTCCCTTTGGAACAGCCATAAATTTTAATTTTAGATTAACATATTTGGGTTATACCTATACCAAAAAAATTAATGATTATTTATATGAAAATGATATTTAACTCAGCATCTTATATCTTATATGGCAAGCTTAATCTGCTACCTGATCCTACAGGACCTTATCATGTTAAGGATTTTATTCTCTATTTTAATAGCAATGAGAAACTACATAGAACTTTTAAACAAGGAATTTTATAAATCAGGTTTGCATCTTGATAACTGATGATTCCAAGAGGCCACCAAAGTCGTCTGGTGATCCAACAAATCTAAGTTTGTTACTTGTGACGCTAACACAAGGCCACTGCCATTACAATATTGTGTTAATAACGTCTCAGAAGGGGGAAATCAAAGGTGGTGGGAGGTGTATTTATTTTGGAATCTGCTTTAAGGCAGATCTTTCATTGTTGTGGTCTGCAGGATTGAGATGGGCAAAGTTCATGATATAATTTTATGTCAGTATTATAGCAAAGTTTATTTTACAATTTTAAAAATGGTTTCTAACTGAAACTTTGAAGAGTAAGCAGTCATTTGAGACATCCATTTGAGAGATGTTCTGAGAAATGATTGTGTACCTAGATGAGGCCTATTTGATAATCATTGTTCAGATAAATGGATTTCTGGGAAGTTTATGAAATATAGCTATTTGCCACTTCCTCTTACTGGCAGAAATTTCCTGGAATATAATTAAAGTTAATGCAGACTATTAAATAGAAAAGTCATATTAACGTAGATAGTAAATTGTCCAGCTGCCTTTGGTTTCAGTTCTTTTTATGCTCTGAGGTGAGCTTCCCATACTTTCTGTGTTTATGGCACCCGTAGTTTCAATCTCAGCTATTTTCTACTGTGTCTTTAGTCCAAAATAAATACCTAACATCTGCATTTGTTAAGTTATTAAATCTAACCAACTTAATATGTATGCCTGCACATACAATTTAGTAGCCACATCTTTTTTTAAAAATTTTTTGTTTCAGCATATTACGGGGGTGTAAATGTTTAGATTATATATGTTGTCTTTTCCCTGAGTCAGAGCTTCAAGTGTGTCCATCCCCCAGACAGTGAGCACTGCACCCATTAGGTGTGAATATACCCATATCCTCCTCCTCACTCCCATCTGCCCGACACCTAGTGAATGTTATTCCTATATGTTCACTTAAGTGTTGATCTGTTAATACCAATTTGATGGTGAGTACATGTGGTGCTTGTCTTTCCATTCTTGGGATACCTCGCTTAGTAGAATGTGTTCCAACTCTATCCAGGAGTATACAAGAGGTGCTATATCACAATTGTTTCTTAAAGCTGAATAGTACTCCATGGTGTACATATACCACATTTTATTAATCCATTTATGTATTGATGGGCATTTGGGTTGTTTCCACATCTTTGCAATTGTCAATTGTGCTGCTATAAACATTTGAGTGCAGGTGTCTTTTTTATAAAGTGCCTTTTGTTCTTTTGGGTAGATGCCCAGTAATGGGATTGCTGGATCAAATGGTAGTTCTACTTGTATCTCTTTAAGGTATCTCCATATTGCTTTCCACAGAGGTTGCACTAGTTTGCAGTCCCACCAGCAGTGTATGAGTGTTCGTATCTCTCCGCATCCACGCCAACATTTATTGTTTTGGGACTTTTTAATAAAGGCCAGTCTCACTGGATATAAGTCATAGCTTGTGGTTTTGATTTGCATTTCCCTGATGATAGAGATGTTAAACATTTTTTTTATATGTGTTTTGGCCATTAGTTTGTCTTATTTTGAAAAGTTTTTGTTCATGTCCTTTGCTGGAAAACCACATCAGTTTTTTGGAAAGTATTTTCATTTTATGATTATATGGTCACATAATCTGTGTTCTGCTGAATATGCTTCAGAAATGTTAATATTTTAAAAAGAAAAGTGATTTAAATAAAAAGGTACCTGCTCATCCTAGAGATTTTCAAGCAAAAAATGGTTCAGAAAAGATAGTAAAAATTTACCACACCTTCTATTACTCATTGATAATTATTTTTTAAATTGGTAACATGTATTCCAAATATATTTCTATCAATATGTACTTAAACCATTTAAGATAATTTGTATGATAATTGTTAAAGAAAATATTATTTATGCTACTTGGAAATAGTAAGGAATAATTTAAAAGGGACTACTGAAACGAAGCTTTGCTGTTGGGGACAGAGATTGACTGTACTCCAAATACAACAAGAAAAATTGATAATTTGTGGTCATGTAGCATGGTGGGTGGTATGGCTTGAATGTTTCCTACAAAACTCATGGTGAAATTTAATGCCCTTGTGATAGTATTAAGAGGTGGAGCCTTTAATGGGAAATTAGGTCATGCGGGCTCTATCTTCATGAATGGATTAATGCAGTTTTCATGAGAGTAGGTCATTGCCGAAGTGGGTTCCTGATACAAGGGTATGTTTGGCCTGATTTTCTCTCTGTTTTAAGCACTGCTTGCCTTGCCTTCGTGGGATGATGAGCACAAAGGGCCTCCTCAGATCACAGTGCTATGCTCTTGGATGGTCTCAAGAATTGTGAGCCAAATAAATTTGTATTGTTTACACATTATACAGTCTCTGGTACTTTGTTATAGTACCAGAAAATGACTAAAACAGTGAGGGTCTGTGGATGGAGAATTACTAAGAGGAAACACTGGAAATAAGGCCACATTCTGGATAAACTGACTTGACAGGTTTCTTGCTGAAGGCAGGTCACTGTGCTCAGATAACTAGGGTGGGAGATTTTCACTAAAGTGACTTATTAATGGCAGTGTTCTTGTCGAAACCAGACTAAGCTGGCCCAGGCCAGGGTCTAAGGTTGGGATATAGTCAGAAAGGTGATGCAGAAGATTCAGGTATGGTCAAGGACAGAGTCTCTTTCATAATATAAATGTTCTGTATACTCAGTAATGATAGAAAACTGGATGAGAATGTATTAATACATTATTACAGTAATTTGGAATAATATGTAAGTGATAGTCAATGAAAGATAAGCAAAATAAGGTAGAATCATAAAATTGGAAAGGAGGAGGCAATAGCTATATATTGCTAGAAAAATGAAGAGCATCCCACAAAATCCTGAGGAGAATTTAATGAGGTGGCTGAATACAAATTTAATGTGCAGACATTTATAGAAATAATAAATTGTATAATAAAATAAATGATCCCTTTTAACAAAGTAACCAAATAGATAAAATTCTTAGGAGTATGCTTAGTAAGAAATGTGTACGAGCTGTATGGAGAAAACTGTGGAATGCTAAGGAGGGACTAGGGGGAAGGGCTGCCTTTATAGAAACACAGAGCCACTTTTTGGTACTCAGTATGGTAAAGATGGCAGTTGCTTCATGTATAAGTATAATGCAGTCACAGTGGGAAAACAACTGGAAATTGGTTTGGAATTCAACAGTCTGTTTCTGAAATTAATATTTATTAATCCGTGGGAAGAGTTAGGAAAACTTTTGGCTATTGTGAATAATGCCACTGTAAACATTGATATACAAATATTCCTTCAATACTCTGTTCTCCCTTTTTAAAGTTTATAAGCAGAAGTGGAATTGCTGGATTATATAGTATTCTTTTTGGGGGGAGGGGAGAGGATAGACTCTCACTCTGTTTGTCAGGCTAGAGTGCAGTGGTTTTCAGCCTAGCTCACAGCAGCCTCAAATTCCTGGTCTGAAGCGATCCTCCTCCCTCAGATTCTGGAGCAGCTGGGACTACAGGTGCGTACCACCACTCCCGGGTAATTTTTCTATTTTTAGTAGAGATGGGGTCTCATTCAGGCTGGTCTCGGACTCCTGGTGTCAAGCAAATCCTCCCACCTCTGTCTCGCATGCTGCTAGGATTACAGATGCGAGTCACTGTGCTCAGCCTCCATTTTCAATTTTTTGAACAACCACTATCCTATTTCCCATAGTGGCCGTACCAGTTTACATTGCCACCAACAGTGCACAAGGGAAACAGTTTTTTCCACATCATCAAAAACACTTGTCATTGTTTTTTTTTTCTTGATAAGTAGGTATTCTAATGTGTTTGAGCTGGTATGTCACTGTGTTTTTAATTTGCATTTTCCAGGTAAATAATAATGTTGAGTATCTTTTCATGTGCTTATTGGCCATTTCTATATCTTCTTTGGAGAAATGTCTGTTGAAATTCATCACTCATTTTTTAGTTAGGTTGTTTGTTTTTTGTTTTGTGTTAGTAGTTCTTTATATATTTTTGATATTAACCCCTAATTAGATATATGATTATATACACAAATCACACACATATATATGCTTTGAAAATATTTTATGCTCTTTTATAGGATATGTATTCACTCTGTTGATTGTGTCCTTTGATACACAAAAGTTTTTAATCTTGATGTCCAATTTATCTATTTTTTCTTTATTTTTTTTGGTGACATCCCAGAAATTATTGATGAATTCAATGTGATGAAGATTTTCTTATATGTTTTCTTGTAAGAGTTTTATAGCTGAACTCATTTAGGTCTTTGATCAATTTAGAGTTAATTTTTGTATGTGCCGTAAGGTAAGAGTCCAACTTCATTCTTTTGTATGTGGGTATGTTGTTTCCCCAGCATCATTTGTTCAAAATACTGTCTTTTTCTCATTGAATGGTCTTGTTATCCTTGTTGAAAATTATGTCACCGTGTATGTGAATTTCTTTTTGGGATTTCTGTTCTGCAGGTCTGTCTTTATTATGCCAGTATCACACTTTTAATTACAGCTTTATCAAAGACAAAATGCACTAGACCATTATGGGGATGATTTTATTCAAGCTGTTGCAATTGGGAGAACCTTCATTATTGAGCAATATCTGCAAGGAGGAGGAAATTTGGGGGTTTATATAGGCTGCTGAATAAGGGAGCCATCTTGATGTTCACATGTGTCACGAGGAAGGATGGATGTGTGTCTTCTATTTAAGGGCAAAGTGGTCTTTTGAAGTTTTTTCTCAGGACACCAAAAGATGGGAGAATCTCTTAAGATTTCTTAACCTTCGCTATTTTCTTGAGACACAGGGTTCAGAAGTTCAATATTGTCATTGTGTTTAAGTATATTGTTTTCTTTTGACTGGATTTTGAATGATTTGTTTCCAATTTAGATGCTTAAATAGTGAAAAAAAACCCTGCTTTGGTTTAAATAGTTATACTTCTTTTTCCATAACTCTATAATTTATTTTTCCAACAAAATATAAATATAACCAATTGTGTACTCGAATTACTCTCTGCCTTCCAAAATAATACTTCATGAATCAGAAGACAGACATTAAATGTGTACTTAAAGAACATCGTTATTATATGTGCAATATAAAATTTGTTCCTAAAACTTTTTTTTCCTTTTTTATAGTTCAAACAATCTGACACATGATGATGCTTATATCTATTGTCTGGGAGACAAAATTTGTAATTCTTTCACATAACTCTTTATTATTTTATAGTTTCTTGAGATTTTAAACCATTCTTAGGATGTCTGGTCTTCAGTTCTCATCCTAAATATTGAAGTTGTTTTTTCCCCTACTTTTCAATCATTGACTCTTCTTTCTTACTATTGGGAGGGTTGACTGTATTTTCTTATTATTGAAATACTTGCAAACTATGCTGTCGCATTCTTCTGTTACACCCGTTTCATCGAAATTGTTCCTGAATTTTACCTCATGCTATAAAGATTACTTTCGTTTGGCCGGGCGTGGTGGCTCACGCCTCTAATCCTAGCAGTCTGGGAGGCCGAGGCGGGAGGATTGTTTGAGCTCAGGAGTTCGAAACTAGCCTGAGCAAGAGCGGTACCCCGTCTGTACTAAAAATAGAAAGAAATTAATTGGACAGCTAAAAAAAAAATATATAGAAAAAATTAGCCGGGCATGGTGGCGCATGCCTGTAGTCCCAGCTGCTCGGGAGGCTGAGGCAGGAGGATTGCTTGAGCCCAGGAGTCTGAGGTTGCTGTGAGCTAGGCTGACGCCACGGCACTCACTCTAGCCAGGGCAACAGAGTGAGACTCTGTCTCAAAAAAAAAAAAAAA
>CAUYSK010121116.1:0-12582 GCA_963575035.1 Avahi laniger | reverse complement strand
CACCTCCTGCTTAAAACCCAAAAGGTCAGAAGGATCGTGAGGCCCCGCTTTCACGGTCTGTATTCGTACTGAAAATCAAGATCAAGCGAGCTTTTGCCCTTCTGCTCCACGGGAGGTTTCTGTCCTCCCTGAGCTCGCCTCAGGACACCTGCGTACCGTTTGACAGGTGTACCGCCCCAGTCAAACTCCCCACCTGGCACTGTCCCCGGAGCCACTCCCAGAAGAACAGGTGTGCTCAGGTATTCAACAAACACTGAGTGCCTGCCAGGTAGCAGGTACTCTTCTAAGCACTAGGGACAGAGCTGTGGACAAACATAAAAGCAGACAGTCCCTGCCCCTGTGGGGCTCATTTTCCAGGTGGGGAGACAGACCTTAAAGCAGGCAGGTGCTACTGACTGAGAAGGAGAACAGGCAGGGGGAGGCTAGGGCACTTTCTACAGAGGGGTCAGGGATACCAGCTCTGATAAGGGGCCCTGCAGCAGAGGGAGCAGCAAACACACACACTCTGCCACTGGAGTGTGTCCAGCATGTCCTAGCAACAGTCGCCACTGGCCACCTGGAGACGGTATGGCCAGAGCTTCAGGAGCCAGGGAACAGGGAAGTGTGACATTTGAGAGGGCATGGGGTCAGGGCTTGAGGGCATCATTGGCCGTTTGAGGACTTTGCTTTTCCCTCTGAGTGAATGGGGACAGCCACTAGAGGGTTTTAGGTAGAGAAGTAACATGATTCATGTATTCAAAGGACCTGGCCCATGGCATGGAAGGGTGGGGGATGTCCCTGTTGGTCATAGAGAGGTGGCGGGAATTGGTTGGAGTTGACACACATTTTTAAGGGAGAAGTGATGGCATTTCAGTGAAGGACTTTGGGATGTGATCAAAAGAGGTTTCAAGGACAATACCATGGGCTCTGGCCTGAGCAACCACAAGGATGGAGCTGCCCTTTACTTAAATGAGAAGACTCAGGAGAAGCAGGTTCGGGGGTGAGAGATGGAGGGGAAGGACTTGAGGTTCCCTTTTGGACATGTTACTTTGGAGGTGGCTTTTAGACATCCAAGGGGCAATGTTGCAAAGGCAGTTGGAGGGGTCCTTGCTGGAGATGCAAATTTCAATGTCACCCACATGTATTAAAAACCATGAGAATGGACACTGTCACCTAGAACAGTGGTTCTTAGTGGGGACAGTGCTGTCCTTCAGGGGGTGTGTTGGAAAGCCAAGGGCACATTTTTGATTCTCACCATGATTGCATATGTTCCTGATGTTTAGTGGGTAGAACTGGAAATTTAGATGTCCTAAAATGCACATGACAAAGTTGTCCAAAGAACTGCCCCGCCATCCACACAACTTTTACAGATTCTGCAGGTGTTCACATAGGTGAAGCACCTTTTTATCATTATCCGAGCCTAGAGCTCACTTCATTTTACATATAAAAACAATGTAGTTTTTGCACTGAACTTTCTAAGAATACAACTATCATCATAAAACAAGGGAAGTCTGCACTTTGTTTATTTCAGAACTTCACCAGGAGTGTTCGCCATTTCAAAATAATCCCATCACTCCCTCCACAGCACCCTTGAGCCACGTACATGGCAACCCTGCAGCAGTCTGCACCGTAGCTGTCACATCCATGTGCTCTAGGGAGCACCCTCCGTCCTCTGGCATAGCCACGCTGAGGCATCTGCAGATGGAAATGCATGCTGTTGAATACTTGCCCTTTGATATTAGAGTTAGGACACTGATTTTCAAAAGTGTGTGTGCAAGTAGGTGATACGGTCTGTGAATTTCATCTCAGGGTAGCAAAGGAGCGTCGGGTATGGCGTGGTGAGAGCTCTCTGACATGGAGAATGAAAGTAGCTGCAAAAGAGATGAGTCCAAGGACTATGCCCCAGGCCCATCTAACGTGAGAGACCAAGGGGATGAGGAGGGAAGAGGAGGAAACGAGAGACGAATGCATTCCCTGATGGGCCTGTGATCGGATTGTTGACGCTGCTGACCAATCAAGCAAGAGGAGGATGGAGAATGGCAACTGGATTGACTGTGGGTGACCCTGACCCCCACAGGGGGGTAGTGGGGTGCTGGGGCAAAACTGTCTGGAGCATCCACAGAATCTAGGGCAGAGTTCCTTAGCTACCATGCTGGACACTTTCCAGGTTTCCTTTCTGGACCCCAGAGCACCCCCATTACCACGCACCCCTCATTCCATTAGGTCCAGATAGGCTGGCTCTCCTGGGCCACTGCCTTGCTCACTGCCTCTTCAATCCCTCCAAGCCAGGGCACTGGGGATGCCACGCCCTGCCCTGCCCTGTGCATTCTGGTCCATACCTTGCTGAGTCGGGACTCAAAAGCCAAGGAGGTTGACGATTTAGAGCTCTTCATGCCAGCAGAGGCCGTGGGGAGTGGCCGTGCACGGTCCGAGCTGTGGCTCCCCACTTTGATGGCTGGACTCCAGGGCTTGGCCGCACTCCGCATGTTTGTCCTCGTGGGTCTGTCCTTCTGTAGAAGAGCGGAGAAGAAAAACATGTGTCTCCATAACCTGAACCTGCTGAGCGATGCCATAAAGCTTTACCCCATATACGTACCACAGTCACCATTGCCATCACAGAGAAGGAGCACTTAGTACTCTGCTGAAAATATGAATAGAATATCTTACTCCTAAAATGAGACCTTTCTACTAGGCTAAGTTTTACAACTCCACAACAGCATTTACCAAAGTCCTGAAACACATTTGCAGTATTAATCATGTTCTGACATTACTTTTCAGCAAAATAACCGCTTCCTCTTGGCAGGGACACCTCACACTCTCTCACTCTCTCTCTCTCCGTATATATGTATCACATCCATATAAAACAGCTCAGCTTGAGTCAAGACACAAAATGTCCATAAGCTTTGCAGATTTAGGATTGACAAAGGAAAAACCTACCTAATTCTTAAATAGATAGAAGTGAATTACTTGAAAGTCAGATTTTGCAGAAGCACAAAATGACTTTTTTCTTTTGGATAAAAATGGATATCATTTAAAAATTAATAGAGCCTATTTTGATCGGTCAGACCAAACATTATAGGGCAGAGTGACTGCCCTAACTATAATATTTAATGAAAGAAAAATTGTTCACACTCGCAGGATGCAGCTAAAGACCTAAGGGGGAAATCTGCACACGCAGACACGGAAGGCAGCCCAGTCTGGGGATCAGGGATCACTGCTGTCATTCCTCAGTGAGGAGTGGCCAGGCCCATCCCTCACCCTCCCTGCACCTCTGTTTCTTCCATCAGTAACATAAAACAGGACGGGACTAAATGCCCTCTTGGGTCTCATCCAGCTCCAACCCAGATTCTGCCTGTCCCCATGGACTCTAGTGGCCACAGGTGTGACACAGGGCACCAAAATTACAATGCTCCATCCTTTCAAAGAATACCAAAAATGCACTCTGAAAAACACCCACAGGTGACAACCAATTCCAGCAGCACTGTCACAGGGCACAGGGGGCTAATTAGCTTTCCCTGGTTGACGGCAGCTGGCACTAAGCGTCCCTGGCTGTCTCTCCCCTTGCTGCATCCCCTTAACCAGCATGAGAAAAACCGGTCAGCCTCGCTCAGCCTGTGATCTCCTCTTTGTCTCCTTTCCTGGCTGGAAGAGACCATTTCTTCCGATGACGTCTCTCTGCGAGGGCCATCTAACTCCTGTTCCTATTTAAACAAAGTGACGGAGTGGTGACAAGTGTCCAAGCACCTGCCTGGAACTCATCCTGCACTGTGACTGCAGTAGCTACATGAATGTGGCTACTGGTGAAAAAATTCTTTTAAAGACTTTGTAATGTGTTTTCCCTGGTGTTTCTAAGAAAAGCCATTCATGATTTCAGTTATACGATTAGTTCAGAACCTTACCAGGTTCCAGGTATCATAATTTTAAAAATATTCTATATTGCTCTTTTGGGTAGATGCCTAATAGAGCTGTTGCTGGATCGAATGGTACTTCTATTTTTGGCACTTTGAGGTATCCAAATTCTTTTCCACAGAGGTTGCACTAATTTGCAGTCCCACCAACAGCCTAACAGTGTTCCTGTCTCTCCACATCCTGGCCAGCATTTGTTGTTTTGGGATTTTTTGATAGAGGCTAATCTCTCTGGGGTTAGGTGATACATCATTGTGGTTTTGATTTGCATTTCTCTAATGATTGGAGAGATGTTGAGCATTTTTTTATATGTTTTCTGGCCATTATTCTGTCTTCTTTTGAAAAGTTTCTGTTGTAAGGGTGTGGAAAGAACCCAAGTGCCCATCAGTTCATGAGTGGATTATTAAAATTTGGTATATGTATATCATGGAATACTACTCAATAATAAGAAACGACAGTGATCTAGCACCTCTTATATTTTCCTGGATTGAGTTTAAGCACATTATCCCAAGTGAGGTATCACAAGATCGAAGAACAGGCTCCACATGTACTCGCCATCAAATTGGCACTGACTGATCAACACTGTGGTGCTCACACGGTAGTAATATTCTCCAGGGATTAGGGGGTTGGGGGCAGTAAACTCACAACTAATGGACCCAGTGAGCATTGTAGGGGGGAAGGCCATGCCTCTAATCCTCGCTTGGGTGAGGCAAAGACATAAAATGTAACCAAAATGTTTGTATCCTCATAATATCCTGAAATGAAAATAAAAACAGAAATTGTGAAGCACAGTGAAACAGAATTAAAAACAAATTCTGTATTTGAAGAACCAACTTAATTCTCATGCATTTTATTGATGTTCAGCATCAATTATTTTTCTTTCTCAACCCACAATTTTTATTGCTGGTTTCCACAGCAACAATGAAAGAGTGCCTAGGTTAAAACCTACATAGTAACTAATTTCATTAGGACTCCCTCCCAACAGCAAGTGAACTAACAGAGCCCCAGTGACTCCTGAAGAGAATTACTGATGAATTGAACCAATTACTACAGAACCAACTAGCAACACATCAGTCTGACTCATGGAGATGACTTAAATAAAATACCTGTTTAATCAATGCACCCTTTTATGTTAGGATTAGAACTGCTTAGAAATGACTTTTACAGGGTTTACTTTATGAAAACATACGACGATTTTGCAATGTGTCTACATTTTCCAAAATCTGCCCAGGTTACCGTGAAATGAAATGCCTTTTATTCACTCCCCATCAGAAGATAAAAATGTGGAGATGAAACACAGCCAGGAAGAGGATGGAAATTTTCCTTGCCAATCTAAATCTAAGTCCTTGATTTAAAAAAAAAGAAAGAAAGAAAGAGAAAGAAAGAAAGAAAAGCCATCTCAGTCAAAATTCAAGGACCTAAACTCCTCTCTTAAATCTCTGGCAACAACCCTGACGACCATCTGGCCAGTGTGCCTGCCAAACGCCCGACTGCCTTCCCAGGGATGCGCGCTGCGCGCTCAGAGGCTGCGTTCTCCAGGTTCCTGCATTTGTCCAGGCAGGCCTCTTTATTCTCCCAGTACTTTCCCATGAATTGCTTTTCCCAGACTAAACCTTTCACTTTGTACCCATTCACCAGCCTGATTCTTAACTTCAAATCCCATCTTCTTTCAAAAGTTACAATATACAATAATGAAATCACTGATGTCCTACTCACTGTCACCAAGAGAAGAAGCCTACAGGTAGCGAAAGTGCCCAGGGCGGATGCCTGGGAGCGGTCCCAGGCCACAGGCCATGGAGCAGTGACAGACCTGAAGTATCACGCCAGACAAGAGGAGGGGAACTGGTGTGGGAGGAAGCAGAGGTGCTCCCTATGCTCTGGTCAGACCGAACGGCAGCCGTGCTCCCTGCTCCCCAGGCTCCATGTGTGGACCTTGTTAAACGTTGCCCCTCCCCGCTTCGGCCCTGCCCTCTGTCCACTTGCAGGAAGGCCTTCTGCGGGGCAGGGAGCTGGTGCACCCCTAGGTCCACTCCTAGCTTTCTGCAGGCTTCCTCCCAATCCACATCCCACGGCTCCTTCCACTACCCTCTCACCTCCCTGCCTTGGCCTGGCTCTCTGACAAAGCGAGCCAGTCACTTACATAAACACTGTCGTGACGGGGCAGCAGCTGCACTATCCCTCTCAGCCCCGCAAGGCACTGCCAGATGTTCTCTGCGGATGGTTCATTAAATCCTCACCGTAACCCTGCAAGGAAATGTTACCTCCTGCCATGGTCTGAATGTTTGTGTCCCTCCAGAATTCATATGTTGAAACCTAATGCCCAATGTGGTGGCATCACGAGGTGGGACATCTGGGAGGTGATTGGTCCATGAGGGTTCTGCCCATGAGATCAGGGCCCATATAAAAGAGGCCTGAGGAAGCTCACTCTCCCCTTCCCCCAGGTGAGGGCACCACAAGAAGGCTGTCTATGAACCAGAGTGAGCCTTCCCCAGACATGGAATCTGGTGGCAACTTGATCTTGGACTTGCAGACTCCAGAACTGTGAGCAATAAATTTCTGTTGTTTATGGGCTACCCAGTCTACAGTATTTTCCTTTTAGCAGCCTGAGAAGATTAAGATATTTTACAGATGAGGAAACCGCCTTCATTTCAGGGAAGTTACGTGACTTGCCCAAATCACAGAGTTTATCATGGAGTCAAGATTCAAACCCAGTTTAAACTGGCTCCAAAATGTACATATCTAAACACCAGGGATGGACGGGCTCTCTGAATAATCTTTGCTCTCTCAGGAAAGCACAAGGGTCTGTGGACCAAATGCACCTGTTCTGAACCCAGCTCCACTGTGGACTGTGTGAACCTGGGCATGCTTTTTGAACATGATGATTCTCAACATCTTCACCCAATAAGATGGAGTTATAAATGTCATCTTCACAAAACCACAAAGATTAAAGGTGAACAGGTGTATCTAGCACTGGGCACATGGAAGGCTATCAACAGTTAAGAGCTGCCTTCCTGACAAAGACTGTTGATTGTGTTAAGCAGAGGGCTGGTCTGCTTCATGAACTCAGGAATACACAGAGACGGATGGGTTAAATAATGTTCAGCAGCAGGAGGTAGACAGACGCACCAGATTGGAGGAGAGTGGTCTTCTTGTACACAGAGAAGCCTACTTTCATTTGGAAATGTGAAAGAAGGAAATACATATCTTACAGTCATAAGAATTGTCCCTGCCTTAAATCCGGGCTGATGAAAGATGAACCCAGGTGAGAACGCTGGTTTTCTTATGGATGTGAATGAGTCATATAAAACGAAGAGATGGGCCGGGCGTGGTGGCTCACGCCTGTAATCTTAGCACTCTGGGAGACTGAGGCAGGAGGATCGCTCAAGGTCAGGAGTTCAACACCAGCCTGAGCAAAAGCGAGACCCCGTCTCTACCAAAAATAGAAAGAAATTAATCAGACAACTAAAAATATATAGAAAAAACTAGCCGGGCATGGCGGCGCATGCCTGTAGTCCCAGCTACTCGGGAGGCTGAGGCAGGAGGATCGCTCAAGCCCGGGAGTTTGAGGTTGCTGTGAGCTAGCTTTATGCCACGGCACTCCAGCCCAGGAAACACAGCAAGACTCTGTATAAAAAAAAAAAAAAAAAAAAACAGCAAAAATAAAGAGATGGGCTCTGGCTAAGCACGAGACCGTTAAAAAGAAAAAAAAGGTTTCTATTATTAATTCCCTAATTTCTTAAAAATCTTCATAAACATCACACAGAATCAAATTGAGCAAGGAATTACAGTTAAATCTGGGAACCCACTCCAACGGTGGGGTGGGGTTGTCTTTCCAGGGGTGTTTAAACTTCCCAAACGTTTTCTTATTAAGCTTCTCTCCTCTCCAGAATAGTGTAAGACATACATTTAAATTGTAACTCATAAATTTGCAGCATGAAGAAAGGAGGGAGGAACGAAAAGGGGGAAGAGGCAATAGCTATTTTAGGAATACAATTAGGTGCCTGGGCCCCAGGGAAAGTCAGGGCCCACAGACGTCTCCTGCTCCCTCCAAACCACCGCCGTCAGAGCCTGCGTTGCAGGGTTATCTTGGGGCCTCAGCTTTATTACCCTTTTAAGGCCAAAAAGCAGAAAGGCAATTGGGAAACCATTCTGGACAATCAGAAATTAATGGCGAGTCTCCGAGAGTGGGAGAGGGCATTCAGGTCTCAACCGCAAGTACAATAAGCACTAGGAAGCGGAAGGCTGAAGCATTCAAGTCTGAGAACTAGCAAAATAAGAATGTGCACATAGCTCAATTACCATGGGACTCAGCAGGAAACAGAACCTAAGTGAACAACATGTTGAAAATACCAAGCTAGGGCTTTTTAGAACAGGGGTTGAGTTTGCTCCTGACCGCTCCTACAGCAGTGGAGGGGGAGTCTGCTCCAGGGGACATATGGACACATGGCAATGTGCGGAGGCACTGACAGTTGTCACAGTTCAGAGTGCCACTGGGTAGAGCCAGAGATGCTGCTAGACATCCTGTAATCCAAAGGGCAGCCCCACAACAAAGAAGCATCGGGTCCAACATGCCAGCAGGGCCTAGGTCGAGAGACTCTGTTGCGGAGGCAGAACGAGAGCCCTGGAAGCCGGGTCACAGACCGACCAGCACACGATGCATCTGCTCAGTTTCCCGTTTAGCGTGGAAACGTTTCACACTGAAAATCTGGCTCAATACCAGCTGAGGGAATCCCAGACTTCAGCAAGTGGCCACAGGAGATGCTTCAAAGCTGATTATTTCCTGTAGTCTTGAGATGAAAAATCATCCAAATAGCCTTAGATTCCTTTCTAGTATATAAGGGAACATTTCCATATAGCACCAGAAGAGAAACTACAAATAAAAATTCACGGAGCCCATCAGCAGAAGTCACTAAAAGAAAACAAGAACCAAGAAGTGATAAAACAAAAACTAAATGGAAAAGAACATTTTTACATCATCAACCACACCACCACAAACCTAAAGACAAACTCTGACGGTGGAATAAGAACTTGTAGAAACTTTGGGATGCTGCCAGAAGGCGGAGACCTGTGAGGAATAGGGTGTGATCTGGAATGAGAAAAGGAAGCTGAGGCAGGTCCCAAATATGAAATCCAGACCCGAGAGAGAGGCTGTAATCTGGCAGCTATATTAAGACCGAGAGCTCAGAATCACTGGTCTGTGACATCCTTCTGTCTCCAAAGTTGACTCAAGCACTGGCGTCCCAAACAGGGGGATGACCACTAATCAGTACTTACATCCTTACTGATAATGTGCCTTCACATCAAAGAATTAAAAGTGAATGAGCCAAGGCAGCAGAAAAAGGAGATGGAAATAAATAAAATATTTCAAGAACCTTTTCTTTAGTAATAGTTTTAAAGAGTCTATTACAGAGTAACCAACTATAAGAATAAAAAATGTAGTATAGGAGGGAACCAGAGACTTTCCAGCCTGTTTAGGCTGCAGCGCCTTGAGCTATTTTCAATGAGTCCCGGTTCTGGGCCTTTGCACATGCTACTGCTCTGCCTGGGCGGTGGCTGGGAAACAGGGCAGCTGAGAAGGGAAGCGTTCACAGTGTATGGGCAAGCTTTGGAAGAGCAAAAGGGAAGGTGCAGAACCACAGGGCTAGGACACTTATCATCCCAAGGCCTGCCAGGGACAGGGGAGGAAGAAGCTGGAACCCCTAGAGAGCTGTACAGAGATTCAGGAGCTATGGCCTTCAGTCAGGAAACACAACCAGCCTGTGGAGACTCGGTGGGGAGGAGGTGGGGGAAGAAAAGCCTCAAGCTCATTCTGACAGCCAGCACTACCCACTGGCTCAGGGAGCCATGCGGCATGGATGCCATGTCTGGTCACCTCCCCTGCCCCCCCCAGCACACAGCTGGTGGAGGGAGACAGGAGGGTGTGTCGAGGGACAAACAGGAAGCCCAGGATGAACACTCAGCTCCCAAAGCCCAGTTAACTTCAACACCAGCTTCCAAAGTGAGTTCAAATCTCTCCCCCCTAGAAAACCTCCCCCTGGTGTCGGAGGGTCTCTGTACAAGGGCTCCTCTCCTTGTCTGTCCACTTACCTGCCTGCCCAGCTGGCCCGTAAGCCCTTCCCAGGGCAGCCTCATGGCATCTGCCTGTGTATTGTCAGCCCCAGCCCGGGGCAGACAGACCCTGAACCACCAGCTTCACCCCTGACTTCCCCGTTTCCATCAGCAGCATGGCCTTTCTCTCACTTGCCCACACTCAAACCTCAAAGTCACCGTGGACTCTCCCCAGGGTTCCCGTTTCTCACATTCACAGCTGCCCAGACTGGCAGATTCGAAGCCTGTGGTTCCCTGCAGGGCCCTGCGTTTCCTTCTAGCACAGACCTGTGCTCAAGTCCCCCTGGAGCTCATCCCTTCCACGTATTCGAGACAGACTTCTGAAAATTCAGCTGGGTCAGTCATTCCCTGCTCAAAGCCCTTCATTTTGCCTTATTTTTAAGCTAACATTTATCAACACCAACTATGTGCCGGGCACTGCGTTCAGCGTTTTCCTGTTTTCTCTCACGCTCCCGACCATGCTGCAAGGCAGGCAGCTGCTGTCATCCAGGTTCTACAGCAGCAGCAACGACTGTCGGGGAGGCTGCTGACTCCCTGGCACAGCCCCAGGCAGCACCGCTGCAGGCTGTGCACCTGGCCCTGGCCCCTGCTCCCTTTGCCCACTGTCTTAGTTCAGGCTACGATAGCAAAATACCTTAGGTTGGGTAATTTTGCAACAATAGAAATTTATTGCTCACAGTTCTGCAGGCTGGAAAGTCCAAGATGACGGCATCAGCAGATTCGGTGTCCGGCAAGGGCTCATTCCACTTCCAAGATGGCGCCTTCTTGTTGTGCCTCGCAGGGAAGAAGGGGCTAAGCAGCTCCCTTGAGCCTCTTTTATGAGGGTACCAATCCCATTCATGAGGGTGGAGTCCTTGTGACTTATTTCCCAAAGGCCCCATCTCTTAATACCATCACATTGGGTTTTAGACTCCAACAGATGAATTTTGGGGAGACGCCAACATTCAGACCATAGCACCCATCAAATTAAGTGACTGCTTACCTGAGCTGGGCCACGCTGACCACTTACCCTGTAGTGTGGCCAAACCAGGCTCTTCTCTACCCTTCCAACGAGCCTCATTGTTCTCATCTTGCAGCATTCACCCAACTGAGACCCTCCCTCTGTGAATGTTCTATTCCCTCCTTTGAGGCTCATGCCAATCAAGACTTCCTTGGAGGCCTTTCTTTCCTACCTCTAAACCTTTAGAAATTCTGTAGCTCTCTTGTGGACCATCTACTCCGCGAGCACCGCCTGCCCCTCTGAGCCTCCCGCGCCTCTCTCCTGGCCAAAGCGGCATCCCCCAGTCAGCCTCTTTGCCTCTGCTGTGTCCCTTCTTGCCTACCAGTTAATGGCCTCTTGGCAGCCAGAGGGGTCTTTTAAAAACACAAATCACGAACTGTCCACTTAAAAGTGGTTAAGATGGCAAGTTTCACGTTATGTGGTTACCACAAGTAAAAGTTTAAAAATTTGTTTAAAACACACACGCACACAGACACAAATCAGGTCATGTCATTCCCTGCACAGACCCTGCAACGGCCTCTCACTACATTGGGGATGAAAATCTAGGCTTTTTCACAGCCCCCAAGGTCCTTGGCAGCCTGACCCTGCCCACTCCCCACCTGGGCTCCGACTGCTCTCCCAGCTCACTGCAGCCCAGCCGGCTGCTTCCAGCTCCTGGACCATGCCCAGCAGTTCCCAAGGAAGAGCTCTGCACTTGCTGTTCCCTGTGCCCAGGAGGTCCCCCAGTCCTCACACAGCAGCGGCTCCTTTCTCCTCCGTCTCTGCTCCAGGGCACTTCCTTTAGGAGGCTTTTTCCCTGCCCTCTCTCTCGCAGTTCTCCCACCCCACCCGACAGTCTCCAGTGTATTTCTCCAGAGCCTTTATCACCTAAGACCATCGCTGCCACTGATTATCTGGCATTGATTACCTGCCTCCCTCTGCCACCATGGAAGGTCCATTGACAGCAGGGCCTCGGCTCCTTTGTTCACCTGGTGTTTAGTGCTCAACAGACAGTAGTTAATGAATCCTTGGACTCTGCCTTTCACTGAAGACATGCATGTGGGTGTCTCCCTGCCCCTGCCCCACCAGCCAGGGAGCTCCTGCAAAGGTGCACAGGTCCCAGGAAGTAGGTGCTGAATTAACAGGTGAATGCAATACAGGACTAGAAAGCAATGACAATCCTTCTCCTGTAAGAGTTATAAATGTCTCTAAACAATTGCCAGGAAAAAAAAAAAACTTCCAAAATTACTTTGAGGATAAGAATCCCACTGATATGGATATAGAGCCTTCTAGCATTATTACCTTGAAAACAATAGTCGTGTTGACATATAAGTGATAGCATCATAAAACTTAATCTTGTTAACCCATAGTCATGCTTAAAAAAACAATTCCTTACTGAAGTATGGTATGTGTATACCATTGAGTATTATTCAGCTTTAAGAAACAATGGTGATATAGCACCTCTTGTATACTCCTGGATAGAGCTGGAACTCATTCTACTAAGTGAAGTATCCCAAGAATGGAAAGACAAGCACCACATGTACTCACCATCAAATTGGTATTAACTGATCAACACATAAGTGCACATATAAGAATAACATCCATTGGAT
>CAUYSK010121113.1:0-37190 GCA_963575035.1 Avahi laniger | reverse complement strand
AAATACTACTAACAGAAGGTATTCTGGGAGCCAAATCAGTAAACAAGATATGCTCTCTGCCTTCAAAGAACTTTTCACTTAACGGCAGGGACACGCATAATACATAAACATTTATGGAGGTTTAAACAAAGTGTTATAATAACAATGTTTCTTTCCAGCTAGAAGGAAGTTTTTTCAGGACAGAAATTGTCTTTTTCTTTCCTCCCTCCCCTCATTCCTCCTTCCCTTTATTATTTAAATCTATAGCATCTAACACACATGCTTCTTACTAGACATTTCTAATGTCAGGTGAATGTGTTGAACTCAAGTATTCTCATCAAATATTTCAAGATTGTAGGCTTTAAGAATTAGCCAGCATAGGGCCGGGCACGGTGGCTCACGCCTGTAATCCTAGCACTCTGGGAGGCCGAGGTGGGCGGATCATCCTGAGCTCAGGAGTTCGAGACCAGCCTGAGCAAGAGCCAGACCCCATCTCTACCAAAAATAGAAAGAAATTAATTGGACAGCTAAAAATATATATAGAAAAATTAGCCGGGCATGGTGGCACATGCCTGTAGTCCCAGCTACTTGGGAGGCTGAGACAGTAGGATCGCTTGAGTTCAGGAGTTTGAGGTTGCTGTGAGCTAGGCTGACGCCACAGCACTCGCTCCAGGCAAGAGAGTGAGACTCTGGTCACAAAAAAAAAAAAAAAAAAAAAAAAAACTAATTCAAGAACTATTTTCTGGGCCGGGCGTGGTGGCTCACCCCTGTAATCCTAGCACTCTGGGAGGCCGAGGCGGGCGGATTGTTTGAGCTCAGGAGTTCGAGACCAGCCTGAGCAAGAGCAAGACCCCGTCTCTACCAAAAAATAGAAAGAAATTAATTGGACAGCTAAAAATATATATAGAAAAAAATTAGCCGAGCATGGTGGCACATGTCTCTAGTCCCAGCTACTCGGGAGGCTGAGGCAGAAGGATTGCTTGAGCCCAGGAGTTTGAGGTTGCTGTGAGCTATGCTGACGCCACGGCACTCACCCCAGGCAAGCGAGTGAGACTCTGTCTCAAAAAAAAAAAAAGAAGTCAGAAAGATATCTTAGCTAATTTTTAGCCAAGTACAGTTATATTATTTCATTTATAATCTAACATACGTCCTGTTGCTTCTGATTTGCTTCCTTGTATTATGCAGTGATATTGCTCCAACATTGTTTATGCTGGGATTGCAGCTTCTTTTTTTAAGGAATTTAATAACAGAAAATCTTCAGTTTTTTCATTGCTTTTGTAATTGCTTAAAATTCAGACATTAAACAAAGAAAAACTGCTCAGGATGTATTCTTCCAGTGAGCTTTCCAATTCACTTCAGCTATCCAGGCCTGCTCTAATTGATAGCACTCTGTTCAGTCTCTTTCTTAATCATCAATTTTTCTTTCCTGAAGCCACAGAAAGTTTCTTATAAAACTATTCATTGAAAACACAAATTCCAGTTTTTAATCTTAACAGAAAATGCATTTCACTCTCCTTGAGCACAAGTATGGATTCTATGTAGCGCTATTAAATATACTAGATTCAATAGCAGTAGTGAATTTAGTTTAATGGTTTTGTAATTTAGTCATTTTATTCCCAAATCCAAATGTGCTACCTGAGAAGAACAAAACCCCAAAGACACAATGCTTAGCTGTATTTCTATTACCACCAAACCAGTTCTAGTTGTATGTGTGGGATGTGGGACCCGTACCTCTTCAACATGCGGGGTGGTACTGAACCTCAAGCATCATAGCTAATATGACACTGAGGTATACCTTCCCTCAAATTAGCAGTCCTCACCAACCTATCGACCCCTTCTGAAAAGTTAAATGCTCTATGGTTTCCAGATAAATTTTGGCTGTTAGTAGGATGAAGTCACCTAAACGTGGAACATCTAATGTGTACTCTGAGCACCACCCAGTGGCCAAAGCATATACTGGAAATGATGTATGCGTTCTTTTGGGATTGGCTGTCATGAAAGCTGGAGGAAGGAAAATGTGAGCTGCTGAAATACAGCTGATATTAATTTGGGGTTAAAATTGTCATAGAATACCTAAAAACAAGTTCTCAAAGTTACAACAGTGAGATTGAACTTAAGCAAAGAGAAAAGGGCAAAAAAAAAAAAAACCAGAACGTAAAATGAGAAAGCAAGTAAACAACAGTAAAATGCATGTGTGGGAGGGCTTAAGTAAGACAAAGGAGAAACAAGAGAAAACGAAGAAAAAAGAAAACGAATTAGGGACAAATATAATGGATCTAGTGTCATAGGTGGCCGTAATGTATGGAAGGGAGAAAAATAATTACATTTCTTAATAACTCTTAAGTTTCAAATATTGTGTACCTTAACCTTAATTTAAGTCTCACAGATACTTAATGGGGTATGTATCATCATCCTACTTGAAAGATAAAAAACAGGGAACATGTAGGCTTTAGGGAAAATGATTAAGAAACCTAACTCAGTTTGACCTGATTGTAAAACTCAATCTCTTGCTTTAAACTGTTTCAGAGTATTACTAAAAGAAACCTATTTACTATACTAAAACAGCAGCTATCAGCTACACGTTGGAATTAACAGGGAAGTGTTAAGACATACTAATGCCTGCGTCTCACTGAAAGAAATTTTGATTTAATTGGTCTGGGGGCTATGGCCTGATAATAGGGATTTTTAAAGCTCCTTGGGTGATTTTCACCGGCACCAAATTTTAAGAATGCCTCTACCTAAGTACTTGACTTTCTTGCCCACCTCTCACTAGTCATGTAGTTCAGCAGGTTCCTAAAAAAGTGTAATAATTTAATCAGCATTAGATCTTTTAATTTAAAATTTCAAATGTAATTAATTGAACAACTTCATAAAAGGAGATTCTCTTTCAGATCATTCATGTCAGAAAGTTTGTACATTTTTTTACAGTTCTCCTGGCACCAAAATGTATTTCTTTTCCTTTTTAATTTATTTTTTAATTGAAAAACAAAATTGAATGCATTCATGGTGTACATGATGTTTTAAAATATGCAGACTTTTGAGAAGAATTAACAAGAATTAATGTGATTGGCAATGCTCTCCCCTTTTCTCATATCTGGAGGCCACTCCTGTCCTCTTTTCTTTAGTAAAGTGAACTGTATCTTTATCATGACAAGGGAAAGAAGACACCATCTATTATTTTTAGGACTGTTTCTGTCCAATGAGATGGCATATAGCCACAACTGCCACCTCGACAGCAATTTCCCCTTCTTCAAGTGTCTAGGCCTTTTGTACACACTCGGTTTATCTGTCAGAAATACCGTTGCTCTTTTCTGTCAAAATATAAAGTGAAAAAAAGTTTCTTCCACTATTCCCTATATGCAGCTATTTTGTATCAAATGTATTATGTCCTCAGAGGATTTATAGAGATATAAAAAATAGAGTGGAATTATTCAGAAATCATGGCCTAATTTCAGAGTGTCATTGTACTGATGAGCTATTTAATAGCAAACATATGTGTGTTTTTCAAGGACCAAATTTGGTGAAGCTGTTTGCCAAACACACATCTGTATTTACTTATATTGGTTTTTTGGTCTCTTAAACAAGCTGATTCATCTCCCAGGCCACATTGGTTTGTTTTGCATATGCGTAGGACTTAAAGTGCTGTGCAGTACTTCCAGTTAGGGTTACCACTTTGCTCTACTCCATTAAATCTCACAGACAATAGTGCATACCACAAACCAATGGCATAGAAAAAGAAAAATACAGTCAGCCCTCCATATCCATGGTTTCCACATCTGCAGATTCAATCAACTGTGGGTCAGAAAAGTTCTGAAAAAAAAAACCCAAACTGATCAACACATAAGTGCACATATAAGAATAATATCTATTGGATGTTGGGCAGGGGGAAGGGGGGAGGAGGGAGGGGGAGGGTATATGCATACACGAAGAGTGCAATGTGCACCACCCAAAGAATGGACATATTTGAAACTCGGACTTAGGGGGAGAGAGAGGAGCAAGGGCAACATATGTAACCTAAACATCTGTATCCCTATAATATGCTGAAATAAAAAAAATCCCAAAGTAATAAAAGTTAACAATACAACAATAAAAAAACAAATTTTAAAAATATAGTATAACAACTGTTTATATAGTAGTTACATTTTATTAGGTATTATAAGTAATTTAGAAATGATTTAAAGTGTGTGGGAGAATGTGCAAAGATGATATGAAAATACTGCAACATTTTATATAAGGGACTTGGGCATCTATGGATTCTGATATTTTTGGGGGGGGATCCTAAACTTAATCCCCTGGGGATACCAAGGGACAGCTGTATATTTCAAAATTTCATGTTCAAGGATCCCAGAGTTTCTGTACCGCTATAAAATAATATATAAGCCTATATATTTCTACAAATCATCAGGAGTAACAACAAAAATATTATAAAGTTAGGACACATTAAACTTTTAATAGTGCCTTCTAAAGAGTTTTGGTAATGCTATGATTAAGCAAGAAATAAAAATAAATCCTATAAAATCAAAACTGAAAACCTCAAAATCCCATTTTTGATAATCACAATTTCAAAACAATGTTTATGCTTTTTATTTCAAGTATGCAAACATTGAATATATATGTATTAGAAATCTTTGTATTTCTTTTATTACTGTTAACTACGAATTGAGTACTAAGCAAAGGGGTGTGTGTGTGTGTGTGTGTGTGTGTGTGTGTATCTTGGTGCTATCATCATTATTATGGGAAGGCGCACACATACACATGCACACACATATAGTAAGGCCAGAAAAAGAGCCATTAATGACTCTATGGATTATATGTGTATACATGAGGGGCCATACCATCATTATAATGTCTTCAAAGTGTCCAATTGCTAACATTTATGAGTGTACTCTAGAAAACAAAATGTACTTCATTTTCCCTAAGTGAAAGAATAGATTTTTTCCTTAGACTTGGATTCATTTTCAGGCACTTACCAATGGCATTATGTTGAATAGTGACTATATTCCTTCATTGGTTATTTATTGTTCACTTTCAACATTTCACTTTGATTTATTTCTGCCTTTTCTCTTTCAATAAAGGATTTGACATAAATGTACATTATTAAATAAATTGAGACACATGCATATTTTAAAGGGTAATTTGGAAAGTAACATTGCTTTGAAAGGGTAAATGGGAAGGATAATAAAGTAACTCAAAGCATTTAAAAGAAAAAAATCTTAAGAAAGAAGTTGAAGATGAGAAAATAAATGCCTTTTATTTAATAAAATAAGAAAGAACAAAGCTATAGAAAGTAGACTGCTAATACTCACATTTCAATTGCCTGGTGCTTCATAGTACACAATACCGTAATTTGAGTTTCCAAATTAAGTTTTAGTCTAATTCTGCTGCCATAATACATTGTGACTTTGAAAAAGTCACTGAACCTCTCTTGGCCTTGTTTTCCCCTTAGGTATAAGGTGCTTTCATTAGATAAGTGATGTTCAAACTAAAGAAGTAGTATCCTCTAACGGTCAAGAACACAGACTCTGGAGACATAAGGCCAAGATTTGAAACTCATTACTGACATTTCCTAGTTGTATGATCTTCTCATGTATAAAGTAATATACTTTCCTCATGAAGTTCTTGAAAAGATTGAATATGTTAAGCTATGCTAGGTGCTTGAGGTAGTGCCTAGTACCTGGAAATCGCTACATTAGCTATTATTATTGTTATCATTTCAAACTGTACTCAGCTGAGCCAAATGTCTCCTTGGCTCTTCCCCAGGAGCTCCACTGGGTGAACAGTAGAGAAAAAAGGTGCTATTAAGAATATGACTATGTGAATAATGCTGCAATGAACGTGGAAGTGCAGCTATCTCTCTGGCATACTGATTTCATTTCCTTTGGATATATACTCAGAGTGGGATTTCTGATAATATGGTAGTTGTATTTTCAGGTTTTTGGGGAACCTCCAGACTGTTTTCCATAATGGCTGTACTAATTTACATTATCACCAACAGTGTACCAGGGTTCTCTTTTCTCTATATTCTCACCAACTCTTGTTATCTTTGGCCTTTTTGATAATAGCCATTTTAATAGGTATGAGGTTATATCTCATTGTGGTATTAATTTGCATTTCCCTGATGATTAGTGATTTTAAGCTTTCTTATACCTGTTGGCCACTTATGTGTCTTCTTTTGAGAAATGTATATCCAGGTCCTTTGCCCATTTTCAAATCAGGTTATTTTTTTTCTTGCTATTGAGTTGAATTCCTTATATATTTTGGATATTAACCACTTTTCAGATGTTTGGCTTGCAAATATTTTCTATTAATCCCTGGGTTGTCTTTTCACTCTATTAATTGCTTCCTTTGCTTTTTAGTTTGATGTAAGTCCATTTGTCTACTTTTTCCTGTGCCTATATTTGCTTTGCCTGTGCTTTTAGAGTAATATTAAAAAAGTCACTGTCTAGACCAATGTCATGGAGATTTTCCTCTATGTTTCCTTCTAGTCATTTTAAAGTTTCAGGACTTATGTTTAAGTCTTTAATTCATTTTGAGTTGATTTTTGTATATGGTGTGAGTTAAAGATTTGATTTAATTCTTTTGCCTGTGGATATCCAGATTTCCCAAAATTGTTTATTGAGGAGACTGTCCTGTTTTGATTGTGTGTTCTTGGCACCTTTGCCAAAAATCAATTGACTATAAATGTGTGGGTTTATTTCTGGCTCTCTATCCTGTTCCATTGGTTGATGTATCTGTTTTTATGCCAGTACCATGCTGTTTTGATTACTGTAGCTTTATGATAGGTTTTGAGATCAAAGAGTGTGGTGCCTCCAGCTTTGTTCTTTTTGCTCAAGATTGCTTTGGCTATTCGAGGTCTTTTGTGGTTCCATATAAATTTTAAAATTGCTTTGTCTATTTCTGTGAAAAATGTCATTAGAATTTTGACATGGAGTGCACTGAATCTGTTGATCATTTGGGGGTAGTATAGATGTTTCAATAATATTAATTCTTCTAATCCATGAACAAAAGATTCTCATATTTATTTAAATTACTTTCTTCAATGTTTTATAGTTTTCAGTATACAGATATTTCACCTCCTTGATTAAATATTTTTGAATGATAATATAAATGGGATTATTTTCTTAAATTATTTTTCAAAAACTTTGTCATGAGTGTATCAAAATGCTACTAATCTTTATATGTTGATTTTGTATCCTGTAACTTTACTGAATTTGTTTATCAGTTATAACAGTTTTTTGGTGGAGTCTTTTAGGGTTTTCTGTGTGTAAGATCATGTCATCAGCAAATAGAGACGATTTTGCTTCTTCCATTCCTATTTGAGTGCCTTTTATTTCTTTTACTTGCCTAATTGCTCTGGCTAGGACTTCCAGTACTATGGTAAATAGAAGTTGTTAGTGAGCATCCTTGTCTTGGATATTTGTACTCCTATGTTCATTACATCACCATTCATAATAGCCAATACATGTAATCAACCTAAGTGTCCACTGATGGATAAATGGATAAAGAAAATGTGGTATACATGTACAAAGAGATACTATTCAGCATTAAGATGAAGGAAATTCTGACATTTGTGACAACATGGGTGGAACTGTTATTAGATGTTGGGAATACGAAGATGGATGTATTTTAAGGAATTGATTTGTCATTACAGTATAGCAAATGATTGAACTATATGGCGGTAACATATGTGTGTAGTTATAGAATTTTAAGGAGGGAAAAGAGAAAAATATGTTTTAATAATGAGGTCATTTATGCATTTGGATTTTAAAGGATGAATAGGAGTTCTACTAAGTAATGAAAGAGAAATAAACATTCTGACAGTGAAAACAGTAACTGCTACCAGTTGTAAAACAACAAGTATAGTAGGCTTTAATCATTGGTATATAAAGTATTAAGAGATTAGCTAAATTGCCAGATCAAGGCCAGAAAATGGAGACCTTTTATGACATATTCAGAAATTGGACTTTATCTTCAGGTCACTGGAAAGACATTGAAGTTTTTAGGCAGATAATTGATGATCAAATTTGAAAATAGGAATGATAGTATTGGTAGATATTTTGAGAATGAATATAAGGGAAAATGTTAAGATGGGAGGGGCAGAAGTAAATGGAGGGCAGGCATAAAAAGCCTAAGTAGTGATGACAAAGATCCGAATCAGGACAATGGAACTTGATAAAATGAAGGAATTTAAGAGGTGCCTAGGAAACAGAATTGACTAACTTTGGTCATATATTGGACAGAGGGAGAAGTGGTCAATTTATTGGATAGAGGGAAAAGTGGAAAGAGTAAGGATGTGAGGGATAGACAGAGGGTTAGGACTACGACAATATTTCTATCTTTGCTTCCTGGACAGAGGCACCAACAATAAATGACACCTGATGTGGAGGCCATATGTTTTAGCCTAAGAAGGAGCAGACAACTTACCAAAAAAAAAAAAAAAGTAGACAAGTTACCTGAAGATCGGGAGTCTTATGGTTTGTTTAAAATTTATGCACAGAAACACATCAATTAATAGCCCCAAAAGTTCGGTGTTTCCTGATGGAGGCTTAGTATGTAAATGATGCTGGCTACTCAGACTGTTTTAGCCTTAGTTAATTCCCAACTCTCTTATAAGTAACATGGGATAGGGCTCGTTATCTCAGAAACCTATTTATTCACCTTAATTGCTTAAATAGGAACCACCTCTATAGCTGTGCCGTACACTTATTTCTCTTAACCTTTTGGCTTTCCTTCTGAATGTAGCAGCGTAGATTCAGTAGTTTTTCCTTCCTGACAGTACTCTTGCTGCTTTGGTCTTTCCTTGATCTCTTGTCAGAAGTCTTCTGGAGGATACTTCTTTGCTTCTCATTTCAGAGATGGGATGTATATCAGGAAGTCTGGAGGTTGACAAGAGTATCACTAAAAGTTGAGTTGGAGGGAAGAAGGATGAGAATGAGAGGTTTCCTACTTTTAATCAGATTTAATTACTTATAAAATTTGGCCCAGCCAATGTTTCTGACTTGGGAAAACAATGAGTATATGTGAGCAGAATTTGGCTTTTATATTGTAGCTGGCTGTAATGATGAAGTTTTGGAATCAAGAGTTCTCTTTTACTGACTCATTCTAAAGAAGCTTCTGAACAGATTCTATGACTCAAAAGGGGAATGAAAATACCAGACTGGGCAACATAGTGAGACCCTATCTCTACAAAACATTAAAAAAAATTAGCCAGGCATGGTGGCACGTACTTATAGTCCTAGCTGCTCAGGAGGCTGAGGCAGGAGGATACCTTGAGCCAAGGAGTTCCAGGTTGCAGTGAGCTATGATTGCAACACTGCACTACAGCCTGGGCAACAGAGTGATACTCTGTCTCTATAAAAAATAAATAAATATAAAGAAAAAGAAAACAAGCAAGATATTTCATTCCCTCTGCATATGAGTAGAAGGAGTTCTGTGGCTTTAGAACTATTAGAATTTACCAAGGCATATGCTCCAATTATCTATTGCAGTGTACCAAACCACTGCAAAACAGTGGTAGATAAAAGAGAAAAAAATGTTATAGTCAGGACTTTGTGGGCCAAGAATTATGGGGAAGCATACTGGGAAAGTGTCATCTCTGCTCTACTGGAGCTTCAGCTGTTTTGGCTTCGATGGCTAAAGGCAGAATAGATGACTTGATTGAGGTTATGTGTCTGGGAGCCTTGATTTCATCTAAGTTTTTCTTTTCATTTATTGGGGCTAAAATGTCTTAGATGGCATCTTCACTCATATGTCTGTTCCCTGGGCTGGGATAGTTGGAACAGATGGGGCTGATGTTCTCTCCCTCTCTCTTCACTTTCTCCCTTTCTCCCTCTCTCAAACTTCTCCATGTAGCTTGGGATTTGTCATAACCTAGAAATCTCAATGTAGTTGGAATTGTTACATAGTAACTAGCTTCACCCAGAGTGAAGATTTCAAGAGGCTTATGTGGTAACTTGTCATGTTTCCTATGGCTTCCCCTCAAAATTTCAAGAATGCCTTTCCTGTTGTATTCTCTTGATCAAGTAAGTCACTATGTTAGCCAAAATTCAAGAAGAAGGGAATCATACTCTATCTTTCAATGGGAGGAGTAGCAAAGATTTTATAGTCATATTTAGCATGCCAGCACACATGATGAAAAAACCTTATTAAGATGACTTTGCAATTGAAGTAGAAATTACTCTCTCTTCATTGTCTGAAGTGCAATGCTCTCTGGGTGAAAATAAAAAAAGGAAGGTCATAGTATTTAAAGTTCTTTGCATTCAATCTGATTTTCAAGATAATAGATTAGGGATCTTTTTATTATGTAATAGTTTTCCCACATCAGAGACCCATGATAACATTAACAGCTATTCACTGAGCAACTATAATTGCTAGACACTCTGCTTGTGTTTTACTTATTTGATCTCAAGTCCCATGCAAATTAGTTATTATTACTCTCATGCTCTCATGTTGCAAATGAAGGCATTGGGGCCAAGGCAAATTAAGTCATTTTCTTTGAGTTATAGTGATAGAGGATACGTTTAGATTCAAATGAGGTCTATGGGATAGATACAGGTACTTGATGTCAATCTAAATATGAGTCTCAGGTTAATTGGCATCATAATCCTGCTACTTACATAGGCTTGACACTTGGGAATTGTTTTCATCTCCTCGTTATGTTTACATCTAATTATGAAAATAAAAATGTGTTTATTTTACAAAGTCTCATTCCACTTTTGATTTCCTTTCTTCCTTGCACTATCCCGCTTTAGATCCTTGATAGGTTTTCTATTACTATTGTCTCAGTGGATGTTTGCTTCTAGGCTTTCTCCAATTTTGAGCTATGTTACACTGTTTTCAGAGACATGGTTCAACTCTGCCAATCACAAGCAAGTTACTTCATATCTCTGCAAATTAGTCTCATTATTTATAAATATCTCACTTCCTAGTATTGTTGTGAGAAATAAATAAAATTATATTTTATGTATATAATTTTGTTTGTTGCCTATATATATAGATATATAGATATATTTAGAAATTAATTTTGTGGCTCCAATGATGAAACTGATATTAGGTTTTCATCACTCAAAATGTGTGAACACAGAAAACACAAAAATGGATGAGCAGCACAAAGGCTTGTAATATATGACTAAAACCAAATCAAGCAAGGTGTCATATACGGATTCACAGGTTGTACACCGTAAGACCTCAGGGGCCACCATTTATGTAAACAATAAAGCGAATGGCACTCCTAGATACGCACAGTGCAGACTGTGCAACTGAACATGCTGGCCCTGAAAGCAAGCTTTAATGCTACCTTCTTCTTTTCTTAAATCTAACAGGAATAAGAGAAGAGGATGCGATACTGAGCTCAAGGGAGAGTAAATCATTATTTATTATTAGTTCTTCCCCAGGCGTAGCATTTTTCACGTCCATATTGTAGTGAGGTTGTTGATTTTGTGCACCCAGAGGAAGAGCAGCATTTCTACCAGCAGGTGTAACAGGGTCTGGTGTGGGTAATCATTCAGTTCACATCTCTCTCACGTGGACTCTCCGTTTTATGGTGTTAATTGGGTGTTGTAATAGCTTTTATGGAGAGTCACTGAGTGTTCAGAGTCTGGGTTGTCTATCCAAAGAAACCCACCAAATTTTTAAATTGTATTTCAAAAACCTTTCTGTATTTCAAGCATAGCATTTTGCTTAAATCCAAACTGCTGTATTATAATCACGTTGCAGCTTCTGCTTCAATTTTAGTGCCCACAGCCCTCAACAAATTTAGTGGATTCCAGGTTGAACAAAGGGAGATAGTCTTTTAAAAAGTGGCATTTGCACTGGGAGGAAAGGTTGGGCTCCATTTGGGTGGGATTTCCTGGGGCCTCTTTACCACACATGATCCTACTCCTTCCATACATTGTAACCTCTCTCTTCAGACAGCTTTGAGAGTTTACTGTACATAGGATAAAGTAAAATGTGTAAGTCCTTCCTAATATCACTTTAGCTCTCCCAATATCACTGCATTTTCATCTTTCAAGTCCCAGCTTAAATGCCATTTCTGTGGAGGGGTCTTCCTGACCAGCTTATCTAAAATGAAAGCATACTTGGCCGGGCGTGGTGGCTTAGGTCTGTAATCCTAGCACTCTGGGAGTCCGAGGCAGGCGGATTGTTTGAGCTCAGGAGTTCAAGACCAGCCTGAGCAAGAGCAAGACTCCGTCTCTAGTAAAATTAGAAAGAAATTAATTGGACAACTAAAAATATATAGAAAAAATTAGCCGGGCATGGTGACACATGCCTGAAGTCCCAGCTACTCGGGAGGCTGAGGCAGGAGGATTGCTTGAGCCCAGGAGTTTGAGGTTGCTGTGAGCTAGGCTGACGCCACGGCACTCTAGCCCAGGCAACACAGTGAGACTCTGTCTCAGAAAAAAAAAAAAAAAGCATACTTGCTATGCTCTTTCACAGACCTCTAGTTCTTCCTCCAACTATATTTGTGTGTGTATGTATATATATATATATATATATATATATATATACACACATATATATACATACACACACACAAACACCTCCTAAGAATGGATCAATCTGTTTTTTGCTTATTTAGTTTCTGAAACATACTAGATACTAAATGAACATGTGTTTGATAGAGAAATAAAGGAAGGAAGGAAGGAAAGAAGGAAGGAAGGAAGGAAGGAAAGAAAGAAGAAAGAAGGAAGGAAGAAAGGAAGGAAGAAAGGAAGAAAGAAAGGCAAGCTCTTTCAAGGCTTTATCTACCTACATCCCCCTGATATGCTATCACTCCTTCCATGCCTTTGTTCACATTGCAGGCTGTGGCTGCAATGTTCTACCCTTTATTCCCTAGTTCATATCAAACCCATACGCAATATCTATATCCTTCTAGTCCTATACTGAATATAGTGCCTTTCAAGATGCCCTAAAAATCTTTTGTTTGCATAAGTTCTTGCCATTCTTCATCTTCCTAAAGTATTTATCTCCTCTTAGACCCTTATAACTGAGCAATGTGTTCACTTGCCTTCTATTAAATGATAAACTCCATTAATGCAAGAACCAGGCATTATTATGTGCCCCCCATAATGCCTAACATTAAATGTTACACACAGTAGAAACTCAATAAATATTTGATTAGATGAACTTGGTCCGCTATATATTAACAAATCTATGTGCTATTGAGTCGGATTCTGATCTCCCTCACTCATTAGCTACGTGACCATGGGCAAGTTATTTAGTCTCTTCTAGCCTTAGTTTCCTTATTTGTAAATGGTAATAATAACTAAATCAGTGAGTTGTGGTAAAGATTAGATGATATTCTATTTAAAGCAAATAAAGTAAATGAGATACTACATGCAAAGGTGTTTCCTGCTTAAGGTCAGGAATCCATCTGTGAGTATCAATTTGTGTTAAAATATTAACCAGGAAATGGACAAATACAGGTGAATTATTAGGGCAGTGAAACTATTACATATAATACTATAATGGTAGTGTTAAATTACATTTGGCCAAAGCTGCCTCCACACTTTGAATCCCTACATAGCAAACTTCAACATAACTTAATATGTAAACAATCTGCAACCTAACTTAGAGTGTATTCTTGTAACAAATAGCTGAGTCTCAGCCAATCACAGGCTGCCAACTGATCAGACCATGTTGATATAAGGCAAATGCCTTATTACATCATCTTCAAATAGGCAAATGCTCAGCTATAATCAATAAACCTGTTTCTGTAAATCACTTCCTTTTTCTGTTTATAAATACTTCCTGGGGCACGGTGGTTCATGCCTGTAATCCTAGTACTTTGGGAGGTTGAGGTGGGAGGATTTCTCAAGTCTAGAAGTTCCAGATCAGCATGAGCAACATAGCAAGACTATGTCTCTAAAAAAACAAACAAACAAATATCCCCCCCCAAAAAAAAAGGTATAAATAATGCTGCCTGGCCAGGTTGCTGAGTAGAGTTCTCTGAACCTCTCTGAACTGGTTTTGAGGACTGCCTGAGTAATGAATCCTTCTTTGTGCAAATATACCCAGCTAAATTTAATTTGTCTAAATTTTTTCTTTTAACAGTGGATACATGCCACAAAAATTTGTTCATATATTGTGTACAACTGTGATCCCCAACCCCCAGGCTGCAGACTGGTACCAGTCCACTGGGCAGAAGAGCTCTGCCCCACCACCCCCATCCATGGAAAAGTTGTCTTCCATGAAACTGGTCCCTGCTGTCAAAAAAGTTGAGGATCTCTGGTTTACAACACTAAAAATGAACCCTAATGTAAACTACGGACTATAGGTTCATAGTTTTGATAATGATGTGTCAATGTAGGTTCATGAATGTACCAAATGTAGCAAATGGAGAAAGCTATGCATGTGTGGGAATAGGGGGCATGTAGGAAATCTCTGTACTTTCTGATCAATTTTTCTGTGAACCTGAAATGGCTCTAAAATGTAATGTCTTTTAAAAATATTAACCAGGAAACTATTTCCTACTATTTTATATAAAAAAGTTCATGTTTTCCCAAAAATCCCAATAAATTTCCTGAAATGGACTAAAATAAACAAATAAAAATATCTATTATGTTACAATTAAGTGTCTAAGGTGATGGATACTGCAATTACACCGATTTGATTAATTCATGTTGTATGCCTGTATCAAAACATCACATGTACCCTGTAAAGTTATACAGCTATTATTGTGTACCCATAATAATAAAAAATAAAAAAATATATATTTAAAACCATCACTTCCTAATCACCTAACAATACATACGGTGTTAACATACATTGTTTGCAGCAACATGGCCTCTTTTAATCCCAGTAATATCAGAGTCGTGCATTCCTTTCTGCGACATGTTGTAGGCATTTCAACATGTTTAAAGAAGATTCTGAAGTTTTACCAAACGTTTTCAGAATGTAACTCAAGATTTTCCCCAATCATTGTGTTATTATAAAAATTATCTTGTTTTTTGCCTATTCAGTTTCTGAAACATAGTAGATAATAAATGAACATGTGTTTGATAGAGAAATAAAGGAAGGAAGGAAGGAAGGAAGGAAGGAAGGAAGGAAGGAAGGAAGGAAGGAAGGAAGGAAGGAAGGAAGAAAAGAAGGCAAGCTCTTTCAAGGCTTTATCTACCTACATCCCCCTGATATGCTATCACTCCTTCCATGCCTTTGTTCACATTGCAGGCTGTGGCTGCAATGTCCTACCCTTTACTCCCTAGTTCATGTCAAACCCATACGCAATATCTATATCCTTCTAGTCCCATATTGAATATAGTGCCCTTCAAGATGCCCTAAAAATTTCCTGTTTGCATAAGTTTCTGTAAAATTATTATTCTGTAAAATTATTTCTGTAAAATTATTGGCTGGAGAACATTTGATTGAAAAATAATTATATTTTCTGCAATGGAAGTATTAAAATCAAGAGCTCTTCTAACAGGGAAACAATAAACAGGAGATAGTTTATGGGATGCATCTCCTTATAGAAATTGCTAAACACAGTATGTGTCCTAATAAATGTTATTTTTTAATGTTCTTCTGTCCTCAACCAAAGTAATTGTAAACAAAAGATTAAATTTAACTTAACCTTCGCTTATTAAATTTAATTAAAGCATTCACTTTTATTTTTTTAAAAGTTTAAATCAATTATGCAAAAATATATTCAGAGTTTTTATTGATGATGACGTCCATTCTGGCCCATCTAGCTCACTTGCACTTCCACATAGCCTGAGTCAGTCTACTTTTAAAATTTTCCAAGAAATCTGAATGTTTCCTAGTTAATAGTTAGGAAACAACTAGCGTATGTGTCCTGCTATAAAAAAAGTTATGGTAGACAGAAATAATATTCTATTTATCTACTTATGGTATAGCCTGAGGATAGAGCAGTGAAATACTATTTGTAATTTTTGTGTAAGAGTCAGCAAAGCTGTCTTTGACAAAAACATCTATTTTCTCTGACTTAAATAAAATACTTTAATAGACAATTGTGGCTGAAAGAACTGATTGATACCTGACAGGAGGTTCTCCTCATATTGATTACATGTAAAAATACCTAAGAGGAGAAATAGGAGGTGGAGATGGGACTGATAGTAACCATCAGCAAATTTCAAAACTCAAATGACAATTGTGTTGTCAGCAGTGTGTTCAGCACAGAAAATAGTTTCAGCACTGACACTATCTTCTAAGGTTCAGTATTCATCTATAGATATACCAAATATCTGTGCAGAGACTGTAATGTAGTGGAACAAAAACTGAACGTGTAATCAGTATATTGGATTAAGTTCCAGTTGGATTCTTACTATCAGTGCTGTTTTGGAGAGTTACAGCTCTGGGAATAACATTCTTTGTCTTCAAATTATCTCTAAGCATCTTTTGAATTCTAAATTTCTATGAAACTCTGATCCTGTTTTGTCATTTTAGGGATACCATATGTAGAAAGACAACCAGCTAGAGTAATGGATATATGGATGGGTGTGTAAATAGATGGATGAATATGTAGATATATACACACACATCCACAATATACATATATATTTATGAATATATGTGTGTGTGTATATGCACACAGATAGTTATTTACATGAATGTATGTGTATATAAAGTGACATCACAGATTCTCTTGGTCATAATTTTTCTTTCACAAATATGAAAATTTTTGGCTTGTAAAAATGATAGTAAATCACCCATTACTTATTATTGAAGAGGTAAGGCAAATGGGCCTTGAAACAGACATTTACGTTTTGAAAGATACTTATTAAGGTAATCCAAAATATTCATATACATATATTTTGAAAATGCTTCTTGGTGGCTACACAATATAAAAAGTGAATAAAGAAGGTATCATGAATATATCCACAGAGAATTCCAATATTATTGAAAGTGGGAAGTGTTAACTAATTGACAGTGAGGATTCTGTCCTTGTCAAAATAATAACTTTCCCTTTTGATATACAGTGTAGTGTGCATACTATTTGTAGAAACACATTTTTTAGCAATGATCTTATAAGAATGAAGCTCATATAAATAACAAACAAATAATGAAATCCACATTTTACTCCTTTATCAACATACTCAGGCTAATGGGACATTAAAGATCTCAGTCATTAATTTTACAGAATATTTTATTAAATATATATAATTACACACTGAGTGGAGAGACATTTAGATCTGCCTTGTGGACAGATTAAGTCCATTTCTGTAAAGCAGTTGGCTTTATTTGAGTGGCAAAGACCCATCAGTATGAGGTTTCAAGTAATCAACTATCTGTGTATTCTTGGAAGTTTAGAAATAAGAGTTTAGATGGGGTGTCTTAAAGGGCTGAAGCTGAAAATGACCATATAAGCGCAGCACTTCAATGTTGGAAAAAAATCTCACTTTTTAATGTAAAAAATACAACAATTGAGTAGTTTGATGAGTTTAAAACAAGTCTCAAGTTTAGAGCCTGACAAAAATAAGACTTTAAACCCATGCTTCTGTGACCAATTCTCTTCCCACCATATTATACATTTTTCCTCCACATCAGTTGAATTGAAACATGCATGCACACACACACACACACACACACACACACACACACACAAAACATAAAGACCCAGCGTTCAGTCTTCAAATCAACTTGCTTTTATCCATATGGAAACAGCGTACATTGAATCGTTTAAACATTTTTCAGAGCAGATAAGACAAATCTTATTTCTCCCACTTGGTTCTAGGTATTGCTTAGCCTTCTTCAAAGGTGTGTAACTATTCATTAGGGATTTTACCTATTGTTCGCATTCAACTTTGTGATGACTGTGTTGTGAATTCTATCTTGAGAGAAAACCTTACACGGTGAAATACTTCGGTAGGTAAACACAAGGAGAGAACACTGGAAAGAAGGTGTTGGAGAATGTATGATGACTTGTTGCTTGTCTACCGTCATTATGCCTGAATGACCATTTTTATTAATATGAATTTGCAATACATGCTTGATGTAGGATACATGTAGACTCCCTTAAATTTGGATATCATTGTGACAAATGTATCTCCAGCCATAAATTTCGATACCGAAGTGCCTAAGGAGCCCTGAAAGCCATATATCTTTGTATTTTCTTGATTTTGATTTTTTTTGTGTGTGAAAATCAAAAAAAAAGTGGAATTTTTTTTCATGTAGTGATTTCTGTTCACTCTTCGCTTCTCAGTTAACACCTCCTCCAGGAAGCCTTCCTTGACTGTCCTTTCCCTCCCTAGGAAATGATGAGTTCTCCTCCTCTTTACAATCAAAGCTCCCTGGACATTGCTTTCTCATACCTCTTATAGTAAGATATCAAATTGTGGATTTACTTGTCTAAATCCTCTTTAGTCTGTGAAAAAATTGAGTGCATAGGATGAATCTTCTAACACCGCCTCTTCCAGTGTCAAGCACAAAAGAATCAACTGATATGTAGCTTTAAAAAAGTACCTTGTACATTTTGTGAGTGTTTGATACATTTGTGCATGAAATACATGAAATAACTGAGGCTACCTATCACAAGGAAAGAATTAATGTTAAAAATGAGTTACAGGCAATGAAAAGAGGATTTTAGAAAAGAGAACAAGATTTAAGATCATTAACAGTTTTTTATCTCATATACTTTGAAGACTGCAATAGAAGAAAGAGCTGCTCAATACTTTGAAAATTTGTGAGATTCATTTTCGTCAACTAAAATATGGTGGTATCCTCATAGCTGCTCATCTTTCAAAATTTTCTCCAAATGTCAACCTCTTTGATGAAAATGTTTCTGAAAGTTTTTCCTTTATATTTTAAATTCTATTGAAATTAAAAATGATGATTTACCACTATGTAGTTTAAGAGGCATTAGTTTATTTAGGCTACCATGATAAATTTGAGAGGGAACGTAGTTCAGTCTTTGCATGGAACTACATTTTAAAAAGTACAGTTAACCATCCAAGTGATTTAGAAAGGAACTTAAATTTCTAATCATTTCTAATAAAAACATTAAAAGGAATTACATTCATAAAAAGAATAACATTTTTCAAATCTTCATTCCTCTTCCCAATTTCCTTGTACTCCGCAGCACTGCAGTTTCTCACACACACACACAAAAAAAACCTCAATTATCTCTGGCACTATTACCCATTGACTCTTCCCTTCCTCTTTACTACAAACCCTCCATTGTTCTTTTCTGAAGATAGTCTTCCTATCTCTCCTTCCAAGTGTTTCATTTACATTTCAGAAAACAAAGAGATAAGGGAAACTGGATCAGAAATTATATAATGTTGGAGCAAGCTGGGAAAATGGGAATACTTCCAAATTAATTCTTTATCATGTCCTATAAAGTATTAATGATTATTTTGTACTATATTTTGGTCTTATCTACATGATAACTTCATTAAGAACACAGACTATAACTTTTGTTCCTTTTGTAGCTTCTGCCTCACCTAGTCATAAAAGAAATGGCCAATTCATTAGACATGGCAGACTGGCAATCCTTTAAATCTTTTGCATCCCTAAAAACAGGGGTCTTTGGCAAAGTATTAATAAAATCACTAGATCGTCTATCTATTTGGTAAAAAAAAAAGTATTATTGGAACAAAATCAAGCCCATTGATTTAATATTGTTCATGGCTGCTTTCAAGGGCAGAGTTGATCAGTTGCCACAGAGACCATATATCTAGCATGCCTATCATATTTACTATTTGATCCTTTAAGCAAAAGTTTGCCAACTCCTGCCTTTAAAAATAAAATCTAAACTCCCTATCTTGTTCTAAAAAGTATTTGTCATGTTTGGCTGTCCAGAGTCTAATTCTTCCCTGCAAATTTGAGGATAATCTCTTCTCTGTGTGGTCTTTCCAGTGAAGAGAGCCCAGCTTAGGCTTGGTGAGAGGCTTCTCACCTAGAAGACTGAATATAGAGCAAAATGCTGCAATGATGATAGATGGCTACAATTATTGCACAGTGGCAATGTTGGTAGCATCCTGCATCTCAGTCAATAGTGTTTTGATCAAATTGTTTCTGCCAAAAGATGGCTCTCTAACTTCCTGTTCTGTCATCTGCCAAAATGCCCTGGTTCTCCTCCAGCCCCATATCAGTACTGCGAGTTGCTGATGTCCTTCCGACAAATCCCCTTGAAGCTGAGGACAGACGGATTTGGTTTCTATTATTTGCTACCAGAATCATCCTACTGTATACAGTTGGCATATAGGTATACTACTAATTTGAGCTGTTGCATATGGCTGTACATAACTCCAGAAAGCGACATTCACATTGAATGGCATCCCTTGGAGTTGTACAGTGCTCACCGTGCATAGTCGTAAAAGGATGCTTTGTATCTGCTGATCTTTCCAGTTCCCCTTCAATTGTCTTACATCCATGTTCTATAATTCAGCCAATTCCACTTACTTTTACTATCCAGAGAAGTCATGTTTTATCTTGGACTTTTTGTGATCACTTTGTTCCCATGCCAAATGCAGCCTCTTTATAAGCTTGCTCATCTGACAAAGTCCTATTACCCAACCTTTAATGCTCTTCTAAGATATCGCTTCCACTATAAAACTTTTCCTGTCACATCATTTTCCTGCCACCCACCCTAGGTATTCATTATAAGTAACGTTATCAAACGTTTGCATAACATTTTGTGTGCATTTCTATCAACTCATCTCATGATGATTTTATTTTAATCTACAGCAATAATTTGTGTGTTTTTGAGCAAATAGATTTGTTCAATTGTGCCCTAGTAGAGGATACCCTTGCACATAGAAAATACTTCAATAAACACTTCTTTGTGGACTCTTGGTTTTATTTTTACCACTCATAATTCACTGAATAAATTATTTAGTACTTAGAGTTTTCAATTTTCCATTACCACAGATATCCAAATGCAGCAATATTTACTTCTTTCTACCAGTTGTCAGTGTCAGATAAAAAACAAACCTCAACTTAGTAAGGAGAGAATTTATTTGAATAGATTATTGCAAACGGGTGTTGTCTATTGCAATAGGAAGAGGGGAACTATTGCAATAGGTAGAAAGCTCTGACCATAATATCTGCAAGCATCTCAAGGTTAGGCAAAAAGGGTTGTTTTCCTATAGGAAGGAGTAAACAGGGCTAGAAAGAACAGGGGAAGTGGGATTACACAGTGGCTTGATCGGAACCTAGATTATATATTTTATCCTGAGGCCAACCTATTCTCAGGAGGGCTTATATGTTGGCTCATGCTGAGAGTGGCACAGAGTTCAGGGACGGGAGGAAAGAAAGAAACTTGACGAGCATTTTGTTCTGACTGATCAGGAGGAACAAGCAGTTCAACTAATAATTTATGAGGCAAAAATGGGAATCTGGAGGGTATTTGGTCTTGTCATAGATAAACGAGAGGAGTCATCTCTGAGAGAAGGGCAGTTCTTTGCAATAGGCTATTTTCAGGAACACAAAGGGTAGGGGGATTTCTTAAGTTTTGCTGTTTTCCAGGATTACAAGGCTCAGGTAAAATTCAGTATTGTCACCAATAATAATGTTTTCAGTACTGAAGAGAAAATTAGACCTGCATAAAGTTTAATTTTATTTTCCAGTGGTTATGACACAGACCATAATAAGTCCACTTGTTAAATTCAGCAAGGTTACCTTTTATGTTAAGAGGATTCCCCAAGTTAAATAGGTCAGGGAGAGTCTTATGAACCAAATATTGCTTTCTGGCCTAAATCAGAGGGTGTACTGAGTATCAGAGACTTATCAGATTTGTTTCAAGCTAAAGTCACCTTCATTCACTTGATAAGACTGTAGAGGGCACAATAATACCAGAACAAAGCTGGAATGAAAGACTGAAAACTTCATTAAACAAAACACACCTAGCTAAGACCTGAATGTGTTCTGTCAGTGATTCATATCTGCTGTTCAGAACAAAGGATTTTTAAAAATCTCTTTAAAAGAGAGTTTTCTTATTTGTCACTCTGCTTTCTTTTTAATTAATCCTAACTGCATTTCATGTGGAAGACTGTTTGAAGAGATGAAATTATAAATGAGTCCAGTATTATTGTTCTATTCCCTCTGCACTAAAATGTTATTGCAAGGCTAAGGCAAGGAAACAAAAGACAGTAGTTTAAGAAAAAACTGCTGGGGAACTGAGCAAGCATTGTTAAAAATATGTGACAGCTTTCTATGACTCTCTTCATAGTAGCATATACTAGCAAAAAATACTAAGGAATTAGTTGGGTTCTCTGTAAGGTTCTTGAATCACAGCTTTTTAATAGTGGGGAGTAAAGTTTTCTCTAATCATCAACTCATTTGTTGTTTCAAAATCCTTTAGTCTTCTTGATGCCCTTACTACCAAAATAAAGGAGGTCTTTCTTCCTAATAGTCCACTTCTCCTCTCGCTTGTTCAAGGATATGTGTAAAAAAAGTGGCATATATACCCTTTTTATATTCTCCCTTTGCCCTGATTTCATTCAAGTTTCCAGCAAGATTTTATTTTGAGCATCAATAATGACTTTCTAATCCCCACACAGAAAGGTATTTGTTCTCTTTCATTTACTTTAAGATCTCAATCGCTTTTGATATTTTACTGACCACAGTTGACTGTTATCTTTTTATTGACTTGTGTGACTATATACTGCTTGTCACTATTCTTACATATTCAACAAATCGGTTTGTTACTTTAAGTGCTTCTTTTTTATTCTTCCCATAACATTATCTTGGGAATTCACTAATCTTCAATTTTCTGCCTCCTAGCTCTTCTTCTTCATCAGAATATTATTCAATTTTATGGTTCCAACAAAAACTTGCCAGTGGGTTGAATATTACCTAATAACATGCTAATGTCTTTGATATCTATATAGTTTACTCTTACTAAAGCTCAACTTTATATTGCTAACTGTGTTCTAAATATTTACAAATGAATGTCTTGCTATTACTTCAGAATCAGCTATTCGAAACCATTTTTTTCCCAAAACTAGTACCCTTTCTAATTTTTGATCTTCTACCTCTGCCATAACCTTTAGATACAAAAATTATTTGAATATTTTTCAACTGGTTCTTTGTTCTGCAGGCTCACTGCTACACTTCCAGGCCAGATCCTTAAGTCCAGGAAACTACTCTAGTCTCTAAGTTCCTTAGAAGGTAAGATTCAAGAGGACGGAATTTTCTGAATTTTTTTTTCTTTTTTTTGAGACAGAGTCTCACTCTGTTGCCCTGGCTACAGTGAGTGCCATGGCGTCAGCCTAGCTCACAGCAACCTCAGACTCCTGGGCTCAAGCGATCCTCCTGCCTCAGCCTCCCGAGTAGCTGGGACTACAGGCATACGCCACCATGCCTGGCTAATTTTTTCTATATATTTTTAGTTGTCCAATTAATTTCTTTCTATTTTTGGTAGAGATGGGGTCTCGCTCTTGCTCAGGCTGGTTTCGAGCTCCTGAGCTCAAACAATCCGCCCCCCTCGGCCTCCCAGAGTGCTAGGATTACAGGCGTGAGCCATGGCGCCCGGCCTTTCTGAATGTTTTGTTCATAAGTGCAGGTTAAGCACAAATAAAAATGACTAACTCATTGAATATTTGATAATGAGTGAATGAATGACCTCAAATATCCAAACCTAGGCTTTGTTATTATTTAGTTCTTTCCACATTAATTACTAGATGAATATGTTTAAATGCCACTTTTGTAACGCTGCTTTTCTGATCAGAAACTATTGATTCTAATTTCTCTCTTTTGTCCAGCTTTCAAGATTGTACATTATCCTAAGGAGAGCCTAGGAAAGTGAATTACTGATGTGGATAAGAGTGAGTACACTAAAGCTAAACAGTCTGAGTTTGATCATAATTTCTTCATTTACTAATTGGTAAAGTTATTTAATTGTTCTGTGTCTTGATCTGTACCTCTGTAAATGCAGATAATGGCCATAGATTTGGTGTTAGGATGAAATGAATTAGTGCATCTTAAAAATTCAAATAATGCCTGGTATTTAATAAATGCTCAATATGCATTAGCTATTATTATTAATCAATTACCTTACTAACCTCTACATTTCTAAATATCATTTACGCATTTTAATGGGAAAAAAGCCAAACACTGTAAAATAATTTAGTGGTTTATTCTGAGCCAATATGAGTGACCAAGGCCTGGAGTTACACAATCTCAAGAGGTCCTTAGAGAGTGTGTGCCAAGAAACCAGGCTATAGTTTGGTTTTATACATTTTAGGGGGACAGTAATTATAGATAAAATCATAAATACATGGAAGGTATTCATTGGTTTGGCCCCAAAATGAGAGACATCTTCAAGACAAGGATGGGGGGTCTTACAGGTTATAGGTGGGTTTAGAGATTCTTGGATTTGAAATTTGTTAAAGAAATAAAGCTTTGTCAATTCTGGCAAGATGGCTGACTAGAAACATTGCTTCTTGGACCGTCCTGGTGGGAAAGCAGGATATTGGATAGAGGAGAGCGGAGAAGACTCCCAGCTCAGGTATGGATCACAGAGAGAGATGTCAGAGGCGGCTGGGGACCCCACAGAGAAAATGGCAAAGTTCAGAAGGAAGAAAATAAAGAGGAGAAGATTTCAGCAAGGATCAAACCCAGAGAGGTTTGGAGCCCAAGTGAAAGGGTAAGGGGGGACTCCTTTCCCCCTCACATGTGCCTTGGGTGCACAGCAGGACACATTATCCCAGGTCTGAAGAGAGTCAGGATAAAGATGTCACTAGGTGATAGAAATTTTTCAGCTCCGTTATAATCTTATGGGACCAAAATCATATATGTGACCTGTCACTGACTGAAATGTCATTTTGTGGGGTATGACTGTATGTGATTACTCTGCAGATTGTAATGCTGAGCTCACAAACACAGGTCATTAGATGCTGCTGCTTCTGGAAAGCAAATGTTGTTTCCACTATTGTGCTTTTGTGTGACTAGAATAGATTCTACAATTATTCTTTTTCATATCACTGGCAGCTTCTAATTCCAAATCTGGAACACATGCATTCAATTGACAGAACCCAGTTCTTGTACTACTGTCCTAGTTTCAAAGAAGGCTGAGAAAACAAGTATTTGGGATCTTTAAATTCTATAGTAGTGGGTCAATTTGCCTGATAAAGTGGAGGATTCCTAAAATATAGGGAATGGTTTCAGATGCCCAACAGCTGAAAGAATGGTCAATATTCTTTAGAGTTTTCCTCTTCCAGGAGCACATCAACACTCAGCTTTTGTTTTTTATTTCTCCACTTCTAGTAAAGGGAAATATGATCATTTGCAACTATCCTTCCTAATTGAAAATGGTCTGCTTTCTTTATTAAAGGATACAGCAGTGTTTCTCACTACAGCACTATTGACATTTGGCCCAGATAATTCTTTGTTGTGAGAGGCTACCCTGTGCATTGTAGGTTGTTTAGAAGCATCCCTGTGATCTACCCACTAGATGTCAGTAGCACCTAGATGTAAAATACTCATCCTTTACTGCATCCAGCTCCATGCGCAGGTTCTTTAGGTGAAATATATATGTCCTCTATTTCTGTCATGTATCTTTTTCGATGTTTCATAACCTATGCACAGAATTAAAATTTTAACCATCATTAAGCCTCTCTATAAAAATAGTGAGCCGATAGAAAAGAAGAAAAGTACAAAATATATTAAAATACTTTTATCTTTCATTTAACATCAGTAATCTGTTTTTAAAAATCAGACATTTTGCATGAAAAGAATAACTGGGAGCCTATTTTATTTTAAATAGGAAACGTTTTCTGCTCCATGTCAACGCAAACTCCTACATAATTTCTTACTGAAGTGCAGTAAACAACTATAGGTAACAAACATTATCAGTTTAACCATTCAATGCCCCAGACATTGCTATAAACGTTGTAAAATGGCATCTTTTAGTGCTAGAAACACCTGAGATAAACATACTCTTGATTAATACCGACACACTTTTTACCATGTCTATGCATGATTGTGGCTTCCTACAAATTTTATTAGGAGTGTATCTCGAGATTATTTTCACACATTGTTTTGTTAATGTGTTGCATTTTGAAGGCATATATATATATATATATATATATTCAATATAAATACTGAGTTTTTGTGAGAGATTGTGCAGCTTATGAAATTTGGGTATTAAAAATCAAGAGGCATTCTTCTGAGTGTGTTGACTAGGGAGATGTTTCATAGAATATGGTTGCATAAACATGTTATAGCACCATATGAAAATATGAACAGTTGCTGACTGCTTAGTTTCTACAACTTTTCACCTGGCTGTAGTCCCCCTCCCCCTTTTTAAAATGGCACCTCAGCTAGTAAGGGTTCTTCATGTAGTTATCTGACCTAAAACTTCATTCCTGAGAAATTAGAGTTCTTGCTGGGCCAAATGTATAAAGTTCTTACAGTTCTCATTCTCCTTTTATCATTGGACATGTTAGGGTTAAGGAGTTCTACTGAGATACCGTTTGGATCACATGTATGAGAAAATACCCAGTTTATGGTCAGTGGCTCAGATCAACTGGTTAACTAGTGTTCCCAGGTTGCAATTTTTGTCTCTCTCAGGGCCTGATAGTAAGTGAAGAATTATTTCTTGTTGAAAAGTTTAAGCCTATGCTTTAAAATCCCAAGTTTTTCACCATGATTCTCTTATCAGGGCTTTCTACCAGCTTCACACAGTTCTTTAATGTGTCACAGACATCTGAACACTATTGGATTCATTAGATCATGAGATTTAAGGACAGAGGTGTTTATACTGTAGCCTGGTCCAATAGCATAGTCTTCTCCTGTTCTGAGCAAATATATTGAAGCAACCACAATGTAAAAATAATATAGAATATGTTGCCTCTAAAATTGCAAGGCTCACCAGATATGGTACCTCTATCTTATTGTTAGTGGGCAGAAGATGCTGCCACTAGTCCTTGACTTTGTAGGGACTGTCTATAATTCCCCCAATCTACTTCACTGAGGTGGGAATTTTCTGGACGTTCATGCTCTTTGTCTCTGACCTTCTGGAACACAGGAGTCTTGCCCAGACACCTAGATTAAAGTCCATTTACTGAGCTCTAGGTTCTCTGAGTATGATGCCATCAACATAGAGGATGAGTGAGATGTCAGGTCAAGATTCCTAAGAGCTAAGCTGTAAAATAGAGTGAGAAATTTCAGACAATACGGTGAAATAATACTGTTGTCTTGTGAGTTGCAAGCATAGTGTTCTGATATTTTCAGCTTTTTAGGCTAAAGTAATAAAAACATGTGCCTAATCAATAGCCACAAAGCAGATTCCTTAGAACTTTGTTGATTTGTTCTAATGAAGAGACCGCATATAAAACAGCGGCCTCAATTTGCTATCTCTAGCTGACAAATTTATAACAATCCTCTTTTATACTTTTGAATACCCTGACTTCTGTATCAAACTGAAAAGTTAGAAAGGAATATGATGGGACTCACCAACTCTGAATCTGCCAAATCTTCAATGGTGAAATTAATCACTATGATTCTTTCAGGGATGTAGTCATGCTATTGATATAGTATAGTAAGTAGGAGAGGAATCTCCAGGTATTTCTTGATGGCCCTTCCTAATAAAAGATATTATTTTCTGGGACATGCAGTGGTTCTTCTTGTGGATGAGTGTATCTCTTTAATAAGTATATTTACTAGAAAGTAATGAACTATCCATGTAATCTTTTTGGGTCCTGTTGGTACTACTGTGAGCCAGACTTCTGTAAAAACGTCATTTATCATTTCATCTTCGCAAGCCCCCACCCTAACCGGTGGACTGTGGTGGCATTTGAGATACCGAGGGACAATACAATGAAAGCTAAAGATGTTGGGATGAGAAGAATTGGCTTCCACTTTCTCAGTAACTCTTATTGGCAAGGTTATTACATGTCTCTAATTACGATGAAAAAATAGTCTCAATACAGATTGGAAAATAGATTGCTTCTCCTTAAAACATGGCTAAGTGAGGATTGGAGGTTAAGCTATTCCTTATGAGCATGCACTATTATTTCCTCATCCCACTACAAAGAGGCTCAGTCCTTTTTCAATCAATGTCCTGTTCCAAGTTTTCAATTAAACTCTCATAATGGGACAATCTTTGAAATTTAAATGTTGAGTGTTTTTGTATCTCAACTTTGTGGGTGCAAGAATTAAGATTTTTGTCACTTTAATAGAAAGTCAATGATATTTCAACACTGTCTTGAACTGTGAATTTAAAACTCATTATATTTTTCTATCTCAGTGCCTATACAAGCAACCATGTCCCCCAAAGATTTGGAATACTCATGACCTTTATACATTTATATGGTAGCTATTACTTGGTTTTATCTCATCAGATCATTAATGAACACTCAATCCCAGGAGACTCCAGGGATGATTTCATGAATTACTTTCTCATTCTGTGTTACAAGTTGCCAGAATCTTGTCTCTTATTACTTATCCGATGATTTTCTGCCTTCTGTGCCAACCAGGCTAGAAAACTCATGACAATTTTTCCTATTTCTTTAATGATCTGTTGTCAAAGATCTCTCCTGGTATCAATTTTTATGTCAGTCAGAATAATCATGACTTATCCTAGCTTAGTTAAATAGAAAATAAACTTATTACAAAGATACTGGATAGTTTATAGAATCTTTGAAAGATTCAGGAACCAAAATTAGAGTTTAACAGCTTAAAATTATGCCCAGCAATCACACTGCTGAATTGGTCCAGGAAACAATCTAATGCTAAAGTCACTGGGCAGACACTGCAACGAGAACTACAAATAACATTGATATGGGACACTAAACACCATTATTTAAATCACTGATCAGCTTCTTCTGGATACCAAAAGTAGCTTCTGTTTTCTATTGCCAAATAGATTCTGAGAAGTCTTTTATTATTGTTAATAGCTTCTAGTCCATTCTCCTGAGTGAATATAACTGATCGATGGGGCCAAGATCATATGATGGCCCACAGCTTTAAGGGATACTCAGAAATCAAGTAGACGGCATTTCCAGTCTCTATAACGAGAGACAAATTTTTGCCTCACAAAGTGGGGATTTCCATACCTTATGTATGAGTCCATATACTGGGTGACTGAAAGAAAGAGTAAGGACTGCCCATTGGAGTTTATTCATGAATAAATGTCACACAGGTCAGAATTATATACACACATACACACATATACATTTGTATGTGTGTGGGGGGGAGTAGGTGGATGGGTATGGTGTTCTAATTTTATAATTTCTTGCTTTAAATAAAGTAAGCCTTTTTTATTTACTGTTACTATTTTGTAATTCAGAATGTGGATTCTGAACTCCTGGCCTCAAGCAATCCTCCTGCCTCAGCTTCCCAACCTTCTGGGATTACAGGCATGAGCTACTGTGCCCAGCCAGAATGTGGATTCTTCTAGCTACAAAAAAGAAAATGAAGGCATTTGTTATAAAGTAAATTAAATGAAATATAGATATGAAAATTAGCATCATCTCTGAGGCGGGATCCTCAAAATTACACTTCTGGATTAGTGATGTCGTCTGTTGTTGGGCTTATTTATTTTTAATGAAAAATATGTATTTAAGACATTATTACAAATAAATATTTTAGAATAGTCTAGCTATTCTTCGAAGAGTAAACCATTTTTTATGCTACAAAGTGAAGGAATAGCTATTTTTTCCAACATAACTTCTAGTCATTTATTCTTCACATATTATAACAATATATAGCTAGTGTTAAGTGGAAAGACTGGATTAGAATAGTAAATTTTTACAGAGTTAGTGGTAAGAAAATTATTATATTTTGGGTTCAATTTTTATATTTAAGATATCTTTGAGAAACTTTTCATCTGACTACTGACTTCATTAAAAATAGAGGGAAAATATGAGGAGTGGTGTCTTTAGAATCAGAGAGATGTGAATTCAAATTCTTTCAAGATGATTTTTGAGAACCTGCCACATACAGCTATATGACTTTTACATAATCTCTAGAAATTTTATTTTTATAATCTGTAAAACAGATATTAAACAGTTAACTGATGAAGTTTTTGAGAGAAAAACAAATCTAAAATGCAAGACCCAAAAATACTAAAACCTTTTCAAGTGACTTAAATACATCCCAGAACAAAACTCAGTAATATTTATAGGAATAAAAAAGTATTCAATACCATCACAAGATAAAATTCATAATTTATGGCATCCAACCAAAGATTCCTAGGAATACAAAGAGACAGGAAAATATGAGCTATGATGAAGAGAATAATCAATCAATCAAAAGAGAATCAGATCTCGCCATCAAATTGGTACTGACTGATCAACACTAGGGTGATCACTTGGCAGTAATACTCTCCAGGACGTAGGGGGTGAGGGGAGTTAAACCCGCAACTAAAGGACACGGAGAGCATTGTAGGGGGGAAGGACATGCCTTTAACACTCGCTTGCGTGAGACAAAGACATAAAGTGTAACCAAAATGTGTGTACCCTCATAATACCCTGAAATAAAAAAAAAAAAAAAGAGCCAGGTCTGACACAGATGTTAAAATTAAAAGCGAGGAAATCTAAATAGTTGTTACAATTGTACTTCAGATGTTCAAAAAGTTAAGCAGAAAAGTGGAAGATATAAAAAAGACCAAATTGGGGGGGGGCAAGGGCAACATATGTAACCTAAACATCTGTACCCCCATAATATGCTGAAATAAAAAAAAAAGACCAAATTTAACTTCTAGTTGCCAAAGGTACAGTGTCTGAGATTTAAAAAAGAAATCTGGCTCGGGTGCAGTTGGTTATGCCTGTGATCCTAGCACTCTGGGAGGCCGAGGCAGCAGGATTGCTTGAGGTCAGGAGTTCGAGACCAGCCTGAGCAAAAGCAAAACACTGTATCTACTAAAAATAAGAAACGTTAGCTGGGTGTGGTGATATGTGCCTGTAGTTCCAGCTACTTGGGAGGCTGAGGCAGGAGGATCACTTGAGCCCAGGAGTTTGAGGTTGCGGTGAGCTATGATGACACCACTGCACTGTAGCTGGGATGACAGAACAAGACTGTCTCAAAAAAAAAAAAATCACTGAATGAGAAAACAGCAGATGACTGAGACATAGCAGAAGAAATGATTATTGTTTCTGGAAAAGTGATGATAGAAGTACCAACCCCCACTTCATTGTCTGTCTCAAAGAACTTAAAAAAAGGCTCAATGTGATGTAACAGTAACCCAGAGGATGAGTTGGTGAGAGATACTGTGGTCAGTGGCTGAAGCAAGACATAAATGCAATTTTGAGTGTTTTCTCTGGTAAAAGAAGTAAAAATAAGGATGAACCATGAACTCTTCCCATGCTGAGGCCACAGAGGGAACCTATCTCGTGTTATCAGAGGCCGCTAACATCAGAGGGACAAGACCAGGGTCATATCCTGATCACCAATGGGCAACCTGTAGTCAGTCACAGGAGTGGGGTCTTTTCTTTTTCTCATCAGCACCCAGGTTTATAATCAAACAAAACAGGTACTTAGAAGACAGCATGTGGAAAGCTTTGCAGCTTCTTGGAGTTGTTGGCTTGGAAAGATGTCTAAAAAATAACATGATAAAAACAAAACATGCAGTATTTGTACATTTAATTAAATGAATTTTTAGGTTGGAATTTCTCAACCAAATCAATGTGATTAACCTGGCTTTCCAATGGTATATTTTATAACAGAAACATATTCTGATAATAAACATGGCTTCTGATAACTGTGATTATCTGAATTATTTTTAACTGAAAGACATGACAGAACATAAAAGGATCTTGGCCCATTCAGTGCCCTTTATTCCTCTTAGTGGAACACAGGTTAAGTATTCCTTATCCAAAATGTATGGGACCAGAACCAGACGTGTTTCAGATTTAAGAATTTTTCAGATTTTGGAATATTTGCCTGAAAATAATGAGACATCTTGGGGATGGGACCCAAGTGTAAACATGAAATTAATTACATTTCATATATACCTTATACACATAGCCTAAAGGAAGTTTTATACAATATTTTTAATAATTTTGTGCATGGAACAAAGTTTATGTACAGTGACCCATCACAAAACAAAGGTGTCGCTATTTCAGGAACGCATGTGGGTAATCTGTGATTGTTTGGCATTGCTATCATTCTTGACTCTGAATTTATATGTCTTCCTGATAAACAATGTTTTTCTTACACTTATTCACATGTAAGTACTTAACAGTAAAAATAATATGACATCACATTAATACAGTGAAAATATAATGTGTTAAGGGTAATTGAGCAGCACAGTAGCAGCACCAAAATACCTGTATCAGCTGTTAAAAATCAGCAACAGAAAACAACAGCAGGATTTTAGTCTCCACCTATGATGCTGCGTTTTGATTAAAAGGTCATTGTACACTCTATTTTATTTTTGCAGTTGAGAAGAAGCACCAGAAGCAGTTCAAGGACCAGGAAGGGGGTCCTCTAGGGATGAAAAGTCATTCTACTGGGTGACTTTTTAAAATGGCTTGGAGGGTCTTTTTCCCTTGTGGAAGCTGAATAAACTATGTTGTGCACCTATGTTTTGGCTACAACCCATCACATGACGTCATGTGTGGAATTTTCTATTTGTGGCATCATGTCAGTGCTCAAAAAGTTTTGGATTTTGGAGCATTTTGGATTTTGGAATTTTGGATTAGTGATGCTCAACCTGCATATAATTTGGGTGAAAAATATAGCCAAGTGTCCAGGTATGGTGGCTCACACCTGTAATCCCAGTACTTTGGGAGGCAGAGGCAGGAGAATCACTTGAAGCCAGGGGTTTGACATGAGCTTGGACAACATGGTGATATCCTATCTCTACAATAAATACTAAAAGTAGCTGGGCATGGTGATGTGTGCCTGTAGGCCCAGATACTTGGGAGGCTGAAGCAGGAGGGTCCCTGAAGCCCAGGAGTTGGAGGCTTCAGTGAGCTATGATTGTGTCACTGCACTACAGCCTGGGCGACAAAGCAAGATCCTGTCTCTAAAATATATCTATATCTATATCTATCTATCTATATGTGTGCATATGTATATCCTAGTGGACTTTAAAAAATTATCTTTGCAAATTAATAATAATGAAGATGAAGGATTTAAGAGTTAAAGACTATAGGGGTTTGATTTATTTGAAGCAAAGAGTCTTTAAAGAGTCTTTAAATTGTGCCTCTGGTTAGGAGGGGATGCTTAATGGGCAAACTGGCCTTCAAATTTGGAGAAAGGTATATAATTTTTCTTACTATCTAGTAGTTTCAGAATTACCATGAAAGCAGTACATAATGGCCTTAGGTTTCAGAAGTTAAGACACAAGAGAAGTCAGATACCATTACTATGAAGATAAATTCCCTGTATCCTAAAAAAGTAATATTTTAAAAATTCCAATTATTTCATTAGAATACTGCAGTGCTATGCCATCACCTTCTAAAGAAAAAGTTCCACATGGTTCCATTTTATTTCCTTAAATATATGCAGTAAGAGATGGTTTGCTTCCTCTTTCAACTCCTTTCCCCCTGCCCATTCCTCTTTCTAGATGAGAGCCTTAGCTGAGAAAAGAGAGAGAAAATTTCTATTATCATAATATCAAGTAAAGCTATTAATTTTTTTATTTCAGAATATTATAGGGGTACAAAGGCTATTGATGTTTGTAAGAGAAATTTTGATTGTAGATATTTAACTGAAAGATCTAAAGACTTATTTCCATAGGATATTTGAAGTACCTAGCCTCTCCCACAGCCTGCCTACCCATGTACTTAGCTGGCTAAAAGGAAAGATGAATGGGGCCTGTTGACTGATAATCAAGACCTTGAACAGCAGGAACAAACTAAGGTCACTGTGGGAGAGAAGAAAAATTCGGGAAAACCGGCAGAGATACATAGGCTTGATCATAACACATTCTATACATGTAACAAAATTTCACATGCACCCCATAAATATGTACAATTATAATGTAGCAAAAAATCAAAAAAATAAAAATTAAAAAACTCTGCATGAACGTTAAATGTGAAAAAAAAGAGCTGTGTCGTCCACTAATCTCTGTGTGTTTTATATTTGTAAAGTAGGGTATTCTTCTGCTGACAGACACATTTTTATGTTCTTCCAAACATTAAAGTCCATGTAACTAAGGCTTGTCTGAGATTATTCAACTGTGACATAACATATGGCCGTGCCTCCATCAAAGAACAACAGAGAAGTCAGCCAAGAAACACTCCACCATTCATCTAAACGATTTATCTGGTTGTTACCAAGGGAGGGGAATGCACACACTTTCTACAGATTGATATAATGAATACTCTTTCAGCAGGAGGGTAACATGAGAAAAGCAGGAATCTTGGCATTGAAGCACTGACCGAGTGTCAAGTTTGAGAATGGGTGGTTTAACCTGAATGCCTAGGTCAGTGCTTTTTGTGGAGTTATTAGTTTTCTATGGGAAATTTTTACTAGGCATTATTAGGCAAAATATAAGGACAGAAGTTTGTATATCTGCATTATCTAAAGGAAAATTAGATTGTTTATGGAAGAGTAAGAAAGGTCTCTGAATGACATGGCAGAATTGGAAGAGGCATTGTAGTTGATATAGTATCTGGTTCTAGCTGCTATATTTTAAAACTGGCTTGGAACTAGTGAAAACACAAGCCATTTGGTACCAATGAGAAGAAGAATAATATGTTGTTTAGGGGTTCAGGATTTTCTGCCAATTTCAAATAATTAATGAAACTAATTGAGAGCCATAGATAAGGGAAATTGTGTAAAGAAGTTTTAGAGGAATTGATAAAAATTATGTAGTTGACACTATACATTATGATTGATTTAAGAGGTTTTCAAAGGAAATTTTGAATTCATTCCTTTTGAAAAATAATCTTTGTCACTGATTTTAGCATGTAACCAAATATGAAGGTAAAATTTGACTCCACTATATGTATAGCTTTGAATTTATGAAATCTCAAGTAACCTAAAAATGGAAGAGAATTTTAAAGGGAAGTTATAAGTTATGAATAAAAATTCTCTTCTTCATTAGCAAGGATGGAGCTGTGCAAAAGGAGAACTACAACTCTAGAAACCTAGAGTTTGTAGAGATTTTCAGAATGATTGAGCCATCAAAGATCAATGGTTTATGATATAATGCTAGGAAATCTTGTGTCCTAATATCTTAATATCAAAGTAATAAGCTTATACAATTTTGATGCTATTTTAAAAGACCGAGAAAATTGGTGTGTGTGCGTGTGTGTGTGTGTGTGTGAATCCTAGCACACTGAGGAAACTATTATAATTCATCAGTTTGCCATGTCTCAAAGTCAGGATTCAGAAGCTGGCATGGCACGGAGTCAGGTGTGTGTGTGTGTGTGTGTGTGTGTGTATGTGTGTGTGTTAGATTTAAGGAAGGAGTGAATATTATTTGATACCCATAGGAAGACTAAACCTAGGGAGAATAAAAATTTTTTTGTCCAGTGAGATTTTTCTCTTCCTCTGAGAAAATGTTTCAAAGCAACACTTGGCCTAAACTTTTTCCAGTATTTGATGGAGGGAATAGCTATCGATAAGAGTATTTGGAGGTGTAGCTGTATGTAAATAATAAAATTGAGTCTGGGATTTTAAGAGCTCTGAAAAAGAGAGAGAAGTTACTCCTTTAAGTGCTAGATTACCTTAAAGAAGTAAGTTTGAAAATGTCCTTTAACAGGTGTGAGTTTTAACACAGTTCAGCAAATATATGTACTATATTGTTTATTGGCAAAGGTAAAAGTGAGTACTTTATTCATTAACAAGACCATTACCAGTCTTAAAGAACCAAAGATATTCGAAGAGTTCAGATGGTATTATAATTGATTCATCCAAGATACTTACTCCTAGAATAGAATAAGTGGATTGACATTCTGGTTTTATTTGGTCTGCTTTCTAGTGAGCCTTCCTAAACTGCAGAGGCTAGGAAAAAAAAAAAGTTCCAGACCATCTTTCAGCATGGGATCTTTTTTTTTTTGTTTTGAAACAGAGTCTCACTCTGCTGCCCTGGCTAGAGTGCCACGGCATCAGCCCAACTCACAGCAACCTCAAACTCCTGGGCTCAAGCGATCCTCTTGTCTCAGCCTCCAGAGTAGCTGGGACTACAGACATGTGCCACCATGCCCAGCTCATTTTTTCTGTATATATTTTTAGTTGTCTATATAATTTCTTTCTATTTTTAGTAGAGACGGGATCTTGCTCTTGCTTAGGCTGGTCTCGAACTCCTGAGCTCAAATGATCCGCCCACCTCGGCCTCCCAGAGTGCTAGGATTACAGGCGTGAGCCATCGCGCCTGGCCTCAGTATGGGATCTTGATGTGCAATAGATTCCACAAACTTTATGCTTTTGTGTGAGATTTGGAAGTTGAAAACTTAGGAAAGACAATTATCTTGTTGCCTTAGCTGTTACAACTGGCCAGCATCACCGTGCAGATAAGTATTTCTTCTGTAACAGCATTCCTGCATACTTAGATCCCTAGGTACTAGCCACAATAGTGGTTTCGTTTGGTGAGATTACATAGAAAATAAATAAAATATATGTACATTTAACGAATAATTATGAAGCATAAACAAATGTTATCATCACACAGGTAAGAAATAGGATGCTGTCAACACCCTAGAATTTATTCTCTGCCTTGCATTATCTCCCAAACTCTTCCATAATACAAGTAATAACCACTCACCTAACTTTTGCTTTTATCTACTTACTACTTTTCTTTGTGGATTTACCACTTACATGTGCATTCGTACAATACTGTTCATGGATATTTGTGTTGTTTCCAAATTGTGGATGTCATGAATGATGGCTGCCATGCACATTTTTTCCATGTATGCTAGTGCATAGGAGAACACATTTCTCTAGGGTCACAGGTAATTTTCAGGAATGGAATGGTTCACAGGGAGAATATATGCGTAGTGACAAGTTAATGACAAGCTATTTTACAAGTGGTCAAATCAGTTTATACTTTCAACAATAGTGGGAGAGTTTCTCATATTTAAATTATTTCACAAAATTATTAATAGTTACTATTCTTTTGATATTTCATATATAATGGGTATGGAATAACACATCACTATGGTTTAAATTTTAGTGTCATTATTACTAAAGAGTTTGCAATCTTTAGACATAGTGACTTTTGAGACTTGCTATTATTTGAAGTATATGTTAAAACTTTAAAAGAGTTAGCTCTATTTTTCACATATCTGTTAACAAGACTTAGGGGAGAAGCTACACATCACAATTTAGCATGTTTCCTTGAAGATCTGTTTACACACCAGCGCAATTAAACCCCAGTCTGACATGTGAAGTGGACAGCCATGTCCCATAAAGAAAGG
>CAUYSK010121111.1:0-12177 GCA_963575035.1 Avahi laniger | reverse complement strand
AGGCAGGGAAATATTCTCCACCCACTCTAGTGGGAGATACTACTAAGTCACATGGCAAAAGGTGTTGGTGTCTAATTCCATTGAGAGAGAACAGGCCAGGTGTGGTGGCTCACACCTGTAATTCCAACACTTTGGGAGGCCCAGGAGAGAAGATTGCTTGAGGCCAAGAGTTCAAGACCAGCCTGGGCAACAGATCGAGAGACCCATCTCTAAAAATAACACAAATTAGCCAGGCATGGTAGCGCATGTTTGTAGTACTAGCTACTCAGGAGGCTGAGACAGGAGGATTGCTTAAGCCCAGGAGTTTGAGGTTATAGTGAGCTATGACTGTGCCACCACACTCCAGGCTGGGCAACAGAGTAAGACTCTATCTTTTAAAAAAAAAGAACAAAAGGCATAAATAAATAAAAGAGTCTCAAACTAGGGATGGTTTAATTGCTACAGATAATCATTACTAACCATACTCCTTACCCACCTCTTTAACCCTATTTCCTCCTTGCTGAGTCAAGTTCTGACAGCTGAATTAAGCAGAAGCAGCAGATGGCAGAAATTTCTATCCTTCTGTTTGTCACTAATGAATGTTATTTTGGTAACTGTTAGAAACAGGAGATGAGGATAGCAGGTATCAACATGTGTCAGAATTGTGTCCTTTATCTACCAGTAGGAGAAGCAGAGTGCAATGGAGAAAGTGTAAGTTAGTGGGAATAGGTATGGACTGGGCTCAGGCTTTGGGCCTCAGTTTCCTCCTTGGGTCAAATCACATAATCTTTATGGTCCTGTCCAGCTCTTGCCCACAGAGCAGATATTCTTGCTAGCCCTAACCATCTCACCTTAGTATTTGCTCATCTAGAGGGTCTGAGAAAGAAGCCCTAATAGATTGTGATGAAGAAACAAAAAATGTTTCCTCATTCAAGAGAAAAATATAAATTGACTTGGGAGGCCCCAAACAGAATATTTGTAATGCCACCAAAATGCTTTCAAATATCTACACAAAAAAAAATGATAAATTTGCAAGCAGTTACACATTAAACTTTTGAATCAATGCTCCGCAATCCTGAATATGCTATTTTTAAGATATCAATGATACACCATACACACCTATGACTCTGGCTCTCCAAATTTTTTATAAGCCTTAACTTTGGGCAATATAACATAGTGACTCTAGCCTCTGTAGTCAGACAAACCTACATTCAAATCTTGGCTCCTCCATTTACTAAATGTGTAACCTTGGATAGCCTCTCCCAGCCGGAGTCTCTTCATGTGTAAAAAGGAATAATGGTACCTGCATCTCAAAGGGTGTTGTAAGGATTTAATCTGTAAAACAATGCTTGGAACAAAATGAATGCTTAGTAAATGTTATTAATAATACTGGAAGCTTTCACCTGTATCTTTTTCATATAATGAACAAAATCCCTAATCACACTCACAGCTTTGTATTTTCCTCAATACAAATGCTTTGTATTTTCCTCCTTCAATTAACAAGCTCAATTTCTATCATATAAATTTTTTTTTTTTTGAGAAAGAGTCTCACTTTGCCAGCCAGGCTAGACTGCCATGGCACCAGCCTAGCTCACAGCAACCTCAAATTCCTGGGCTCAAGCGATCCTCCTGCCTCAGCCTCGCAGGTAGCTGGGACTACAGGCAAACAATACTACACCCAGCTAATTTTTCCTATTTTTTAGTAGAGACGGGGTCTCACTCTTGCTCAGGCTGGTCTTGAACTCCTGAGCTCAAGCGATCCTCTCACCTTAGCCTCCCAAGAGCACTAGGATTATAGGCATGAGCCACCATGCCCAGTCTATCGTATAAATTGTTAAACAGAAAAAAAAAAAAGTTATGAATCTCAAGCTCATGATTTCAGCCTTGTATACATACATACCCCTTTCCCTCACTCACCAACACTAACTCATGACCAAACTGAGAAGCCAGACTTCTGTCAGTCTAGCCAGCTCTTAAGTGATAAGCAGACATACTAGCAATGCCTCTCCCATTTTATTTATTTTTTCAGAGACAGGGTCTTGCTACGTTGTGAATGAAAGGGCTATTCACAGGCAAGATCATGGTGCACTACAGCCACGAACTCCTAGGCTCAAGCAATCCTCCTGCCTCAGCATTCTGAGTAGCTGGGACTACAGGCACATGCCCAACTTGGTTCCCTTCTTTTTCTTTCTTTTTCTTTTTTTTCTTTTTTTGAGACAAGGTTCTCACTATGTTGCCCAGGCTGATCTCGAACTCCTAGGCTCAAGAGATCCTCCCACCTCAGCGTCCTTAATGGCTGGGATTAAAGGCACAAGCCACCATACGCAGCCAACGCCTCTCACACTTTTTAAGTTTGAGAGACTTACTTGGTCATTTCCAACAGAAATGATTCAAAGGGAGATAACTATCTCCTTTGGAAAACTTGAAGGGTTTTTTTTCCCTTAAATGTATTAGAAGCACATTACTGTCACTGAGAGCTGCCTGGAATTTGAATCTGAAACCCATGAACCTGGATGCCTCGCAAAGGAAGTAATGCCAGATCAAGCACAGGTACTCACGGATCAAACTCGTGGATAACACTTTCAAATCTCAGGACAGCAAAGAGACGAGTGGAGAAAGCTGCAAAAACCACAGAATCAATATTTTAATTGTAATGTGCCATGAAAGAACAATAACAGATACAGGAGTATTACAGAGAAAATAGTATTATCCAGCACAGAGGTCACAAAAAATATAAAATAATCCCTGAATAAAGTCTTTATCCATCTCTCCCCATATAAATGAAACATTTCTACATTTTCCACTTACGTAGGACACAGTTAACCACTATAAAGCCCGTAACATTGCATTTACCTACTAATACTGAACTCAACTTACATGGTCATCTTTTATATATGTTGACTTTTCCCATCCACACAGAACTAACCTTAACCTTGGAGAAAACTAAGAGGTATGGCAAGCAAGACAAGACTACACTTATGACTCATGAAGAGCCAGAAAATCTAAAAAACAGAGCAAGTTCTCAAGAAACTTTCAAAAATACTAAGGCACCGAAATTGAAGATAATTATCTTTTACCAAACTCAGTGCCCAAGGTTCCTCAATATCTCTTTCAGCTCTTTGAAAAAACAGAATTAGCACAGCATATTTCCCACTTTCCCAGATGATCGCAGCCCTGATTTTTATATTCCTTATAGTTCTTTTATTTTGCCTTCATAAAATTATACTGATGAGGAAGGAAAAACATAACAATCTTCCAAAAAGAACAAGACATTTTAAGAAAGCCACTTTCAAATTTTTTCAAGATTTTCTCCTTTTGCAAAGAAAGGTCCATGTGCACACTCACATAACACAGCAGCCATTGACAGAATGAGAAGCTTCAAAAGTGTGTCCTGCTTCTCATAGGACAACCGCAAAAATCCAAGCTTAGTCATCTTGACATCAATGGGTGGCAACAGATGACACTCAAATAGCTGAAATAGAAAAGTCAAGATGGTAGGATATTGAACACCTTCAGTTTACTTAACTTTCATATTTTATGGTGGCAGAGAACCATAAAGGACATATGAGCTAGTGAAAACACCAGAGAGGGTCAAGGCTAATACCAATACCCTAGCCTTGCCTAAAGTATGATCTACTGGCAAGGAAGTAGACACAAGTCAGGTCTATGTGTCAAAATTAAAATGGAGTAAACAGAATATACCACCCATAGTTCTGTTTCCCACTTTCTCAGACCTAACAAGTACATAAGCATGATTGGCAATAGTATGTTACAAAAAGGAAAAGATGCAAAAATAAACAGGAAAGATTAGAAAGAGAAAAAAATAATAAAATGAAGAAAAAAAGCATTCAGGAAAAAGAAGGAATGTATGGGAAAAAAGCAGGGAATGAACACTGAGTACAAAAGTGAACGTATAAAAAGGAAAAATAGAAGTCGCAACTGAATCTGCACAATTTCCAGCCCTAAATTTAAGCTTCAACGGACTGGCTACAAGCTTCTTCCTGTTTCAAATCTCGACAGGGCTACAGGGTCAACTAAAGAGCAAGACTGATCACTAATACAGGTATGATCCTGCACACAGAAGAGGAGATACACAAATCACTGTACTTTCAATCCCATATATCACACTGTAGCTACTGCTCACATCTATACCCGCTTCCAATTATCTGTTTCAAGGCATCTCTGTAACTGACACTGATGATTTAAGCAACTGATTCCATGAAACAGAGAGATTTGGTTCACGGCAGCTGATGATAATCTGGAGGGAAAAGAAAATAAATTTTTCCTACTGAAGCAGAAAAAGGTCAGAGAAAAAAACTAGATTAAAATAAAATGTTGGCTGGATGCAGTAGGTCATGCCTGTAAGCCCGGCACTTTGGGGGCCAAGGTAGGAGGATCACTTGAACCCAAGAGTTCAAGACCAGCCTGGGCAACAGAGTGAGACCCTATCTCTACAAAAAACAATCAGACAAACAAAAACCAGCCAGGCATGGTGGTGTATACCTGTAGTCCCAGCTACTCAGGAAGCTAAGGCAGGAGGGTCACTTAAGCCCAGGGGTTCAAGGCTGCAGTGAGCTACAACTGTACCACTTCACTCCAGCCTAGATGACGGAACAAGACCCTGTCTCTAAAAAATAAATAAATAATAAAATAAAATGAAATGTTGAGGGAAGCAGTCCACAGATAGTTCAGAATGGTAATCACTTGATGGACAAGAATTATTTATATAGCATTAACCACAAGAGGTTAGTTATGTCTGTATAAGATAGCTACTACCTTCTTAAACAATAAGCTTATCAAGGACTACGTGATAAAAAAATATAGTAACAAAGGATAGGTAACATTGTACAAGGCTATGCAGGGGAAAAAAAGAACCTGCATTCCTCCTGATCTTTTTTTGCTTTTATTATTATTTTTAACTGACACATAATAATTGTACATATTTATGGGGTACATTGTGACATTTCAATACACATACACAATGTATAATGATCACATCAGGGTAATTAGCACATCCATCACCTCAAACATTTATCATTTTTTTTATGTTGGGAACATTCAAAATCTATTCTTCTAGCTACATATAATAAATTCTTGTTAATTATAATCACCCCTATAGTGCTAAAGAATACTAGAACTTATTCCTCTTATCTAGCTGTACTTATGTATCTGCTAACCAACCTTTGGCTACCCCCTACCTTTGTCTTTTTCCCACTATTACTGGAGTAAAAAGTAACACTGGACTAGGTGGAAGGCATGAAGAAGAATCACACATTCCTAGCCCTAACACTGAGAAGTCAACATCTTTTCCATAATTAACTGTCCCAGAAGAGCAGTTCTAGATATGTGTTTAAGTATAATCCCAAAGGAAAACCTTATCATGCAATCAAAAATAAAGACCTAACTCTGGGAAGTCAACAATCCAGCCATCTCTCTCAGGTTTGTAGCTGTTTTCTGGAATGTCTGAAATGGAAACAAACTTAACACCATTGAGTTGATATGAGCCACATACCCAGAAGAGTAAGCAAAGGAAGTGAGAATGCTAGGCCCTCTGCCTGAAAACTGAGTAAAGAAGCTGGTAATTTAACGCAGGACGATAAAGGAGTTTTCATGGTGTGCTCTTTTATCATACCGCACACCACCAAAGTAAGAGTAGAAACACTTTTCTTAAAACACTTAGCATCTGTTCTCCTCCAACTGTGCCCCGCAAGTCCCACTCTAGCTCCAGTTTCGAAGACTGCAACTTCCCCAGCCCCATTTTCCCACACACGTTTCGACACCCTCTCACACTCCTTTACTCCACTACCCTCCCTCCTGCTCTCTCCTGCAGGTTCCACCTCTCGCTCTTTCCCACCCTCACAGAACTGTCCCCCTCTGATACCACCCACCGCGGGACATTCCACCACTTCCAACGTGCGCCTTCCCCTCCAGAGCTAGTCCCAGGACCCGGTCTTTCCCACGCCCTCCTGGCCTAAGCGCATGCCCACCCCGACCACCGGCCCTACGTTCCCTCCCCACACCTTGACATCCTTCCATCCAGGATGTCCCCACACCACACCACACGCCCCCTCCTCTGCAAGGCCCTAAACTCTCCTCTCCACTCCTCCTCTTAAAGCCCTGCCTCCCCACTTCGTTCAGACCCACCAACGCCCTTGGACTGCACCTGCCGTTGATTCTCAAGACCCATCCTTCGACTTTCTCACCTAGCCGGCGTTCCTAAGCAATCCGCTCGGCTCCCTCAGCCATCCGTTCAGTGGCGCACCCAACCCTGGCAGTGGCTGGGTTTGTCTCCCGGACCGCTCCCCACTGGCTGGCTCCGGACCAATACGACACTTCGGAAGAGCGATAGGTTTGTGTCACTGTCTATCAGGCCCGGAGGCGGGTACCAGACCACTTTCCCGCTTGTTAACTGGTCAATATAGCCATCACTTAGCAGTCTAGAGGCGGGACTGTGTACTCCCGTCGAGCTGTCGTAGGCCTGCGCGTGAGAGCCAAGAGCGCGGAAAGAACGTGCCCCGAGCAGTTTGGTTGAGGGCTGAGGAGTTACGTGTCGGTCTGCGGACCGAGCAGGAGTCGCGGTGGGAATGTGTGGTGTTGCCCTGTCACGTGACCGGAAGCGGAAAGTAAGCCGCCCAGTAATGGGCCGACACTCCAAATCTCAAAAAGGAGGTCTGCGAAGCCGCTTATCTTCGTTATTGAGGAATTTTTTTTTAAGGTAGAAATTGGCCATTACCTAACATAAGGTTAAAGGAGAGTAGGGAAGAATTTTCTACCTATTCTCAATGAAAACTCAAACGCTTCCTGGTCCGTACCGTTCCCTCTCGTACATGATTTGTATGACCTTTGGCTCAAGAGCTGTTTTCTGCTGTGCTCCGGTAACTGTGATAGACATGGGAGCCTTGACCGATTCTACGGGACATTTTCCTTTCTTCAGCCCCTGGCTTTGTGAAAGAGCATAGGCCAAAAGGGATTGGTGGGATTAAGCTGGAAGCATCTCCACTGGCAGGCTAATGAGACGATCACAGGGGCAAAGTCTCCCAAGCAGTAGACGGGAACCTGGAGCCAACCCAGCCATAAATTCAGCCCTTTGTAAGTTACCTGCCAGAGAGAGCCGCTTTCCATACTCTAACTGGCCTCTATGCTCCCTCCCCTCCCCCGAACAAAAAAAATATTGCTGCGAGCAGTGAAGAAGGTGAAGTTTGATCAGCAGTTCCGTCATCTCTCAGACGCGCGCATAAACACCAATATACTCTTGCACTCCACTCCCTACATGCATCAGTGAGCAAAAGCTACACAAAAGAGAATGGGAGCATCCGGCAACTGTTCAAATACGGTACCAGTACCGCTCACTTTCCTTCCCACTCACTCTCCCATGAAGGGAACCAACCGAACTTTTTGAAAGTGCATTATTTAAATCAGTTCTTTAAAATCACGTGTATTTTTTTCAAAATTCACATGACCACGCAGACCCCAGAACGTTATGATTCAATAAACCTATATTGTTTTCTTTTTAATAGTATTCGATGTAATTTTAACAGAAGGCAACTGAAGCTGAACTTGCAGGAATTACAGAACTTCAAGTAAATGCTTCTGCAAAACAAGAGTTTTCTCTTTAAAAAGTGGGTGAGGGCATTAAAATTAGAAAGATTCCTTTAAAAAAGAAAGTACTGTTTTAAGAATATTAAGATGTTGGGGTTCTCATTAATTTTTTAAATAACTGAACATGTTTCTTAAAGGGAATACGTTTAAATTTCTGGGTGATGTAGTTAAGTCAACTTTTTCATACGTCAAAATATACTATTGAAGAACAGTATTTAAAATCTAAGCCTGTTTTTAGGGTAAGTATTTGATACCAGTCCATAAGAAAAGGAATATCTGCAAGTAAAATCAAAGTCAGGAAAACAATGTCATAGAAAAATTATTGTAATTATTACAAATAAACCCAGAGATTTTACATGAATTTGGTGTATCAGTTAATCTTCCACCCTCCTGACTTAGTTTTGACTTGGTTGTTTCAGAAAGCACTGTTTTTACTATTCCATCAGTTGCTTAAAAGAACTATCTTCTAGGAGTCATGACTTTCTTGTAGAGCTTTTGGTCTTTCCTGAAGTATAAGTTTACCTTTCTTCTATATCATTGATCCAAAGAAACACATGCCTTCATCTCATCTGTAGCATACCAGACTAACAGTATCTGTTATCTGTTTCCTTCTTGAGGATGTTCTTCCTAGAACCTTTTTTGGTAGAAGCCACTTTCTGAGTGTGCTACAAAGCTGTATTACTGGGGCTTTGCTCTCAATGCACTTCTGGATTACACTGCTTCCTCGTTTGGTTGGGTGTTTTAATAAGCCATTTCTGTTCTTTGAAAAAAATAATTTTTTTCAAGTAAATTTTTCAGAAAAGCTGAATGGAAAGCAAACAATGTTTTTGCATTTTTAAAAATATCCGTATTTTGTCCTTTATAAAAGGCATGGCTAGGTTTATAATTTTAGTAACAAACTTGAGACCTTCCCACCCCATACACCCACAAAACATACATTGAAGCACACTTTCAAGACATTGTGACTTTATCTTCAATTATCCAGAATTGTTCTTGAAACGTCTGATGCCAGTCTGAGTCATATTCCTTTATAGGCAATCTATTTTTCTCTCTGACAAATTGTTTTTCCTCAGGGATTTAATCTGTATATTTTATTTTCTTTCATTTTCCCTGCTTTACCCTTGGCTGGCCCATTCAATCTGAAAACTCCGATTTTCATCAGCAGTCCAGGAAATACTGATTTTATTTTTGACTCCATTTTTCTATTCTCATTTTCTGAAGTTGCTATTAGACAAATGTTATGTCTCCTGGTGCTTGAATACCTCCATGATTCTTGACTTTTTTTTAAATCTTTTTGCTCTATGTTCTATAAGATTTCTTTGGTTTTATCTTGCAACACACTAATTTAGCCTCCTCAGTGTCACTTTTATAAGTCATCTTTTTTTTTTTTTTTTAAGAGAGAGTCTTGCTTTGTTACCCAGACTAGAGTGCCCTGGCATCAGCCTAGCTCACAGCAGCCTCAAACTCCTGGGCTCAAGCGATCTTCCTGCCTCAGCCTCCCGAGTAGCTGGGACTACAGGCATGTGCCACCATGCCCAGCTAATTTTTTTCTATATATTTTTAGTTGTCCAGATAATTTCTTTCTATTTTTAGTAGAGATGGAGTCTCCCTCTTGCTCAGGCTGGTCTGGAACTCCTGAGCTCAGAGGATCCTCCCATCTCGGCCTCCTAGAGAGCTAGGATTACAGGCGTGAGCCACTGCCCCTGGACTAAGCCATCTCCTTTTTAAAAATTTCCACAACTGCTTTAATTTCCAATAACTTTCTTAATATATTCCTTTTTCACAATAATCTGGTTCATATTTTGTGGATGCAGTAGCTTCTCAAATTTCTGAGAAAGTAGTTATTAGAATTTAAATTACCTTTTGTTTCTGTAATTACTTAAATTTCCTCCAGAACCAGGTATTATGTGTATTTTGGAAAAGCTGCTATGATGATTCTGATGCCAATTTGTGGTTTACAATTATGGGGTTTTTTGTTTGTTTGGAGACGTCTTTCTCTGTTGCCAGGACTAGAATGCAATGGTGTCACCATAGCTCACTGCAACCTCAAACACCTGGGCTCAAGAGATCCTCCTTCAGCCTCCCATTCAGTTACAACTACAGGCACACACCACCATGTCCAACTAATTTTCCTCCCTCCCTGCCTCCGTGCCTCCCTCCAGGTCTTGCTGTGTTGCTCAGGCTGGTCTCCAAACTCCTGACCTCCAGCGATTTTCCCATCTCAGCCTCGCAAAGTGCAAGGATTACAAGCCTGAGCCACTGTGCCCACCTAAAATAACTTATTAAAATGATCAAATGGTCACTGTTTTTTGCATAGGTCTCAAAGCATTACAAAACATTTAAATTTGAAATTAGAGAATGAATACAAGAATGAGAGGCCTGATTTCTCATCCTGTTCAAAGATTCTCTGAACTCCAATGTTTTGCCCAGCTTTGAGACCTATGGAAAATAGCTATCTGATCATAAAAATCTTAAAATTTTGCATGTTCATTTTGTCAGTGTGTTAGGTCCAAGAGAGCAGTAATCATATCTTTCTGGTTCACCCTCGAGTCTCCAGTGCCTGACAGAGATGTTCAAATATTCGTTACATGATTAAGTCATCTGTTCCCCCACTTGATGTCTTATCGGTTCTACAGATTCATTTTAGGTCTGTCCAAAACTTTGCACTGATATATATGCTACCCTGACCTGAAGTCAGCTTCCTTTTAACTTCAGTGGGTCACATAGCAAAGGCAGAACACGTTAATGAGGGGTGAGATGACTGCTTAACAGTCTATTTCACCCCACTGAGAAGTGAATGATCTTTACCAGAGCAATTTCAATGACAGCAATTTTAATGATGGAGCTATATGAATGAACATACTACCACTATAATATTGTGAATAGAAAATGAGTAGATAGTGAACAGACAACCATAGTTGCCCTTTTTCCCCACAGATGTTATCTTTTAAAGTGGTTTATAAACCTTTGAGCATTAGTTACCCTCTTCCGGATTTGTTCCTGTTTGTCACAATTCTTCTGAAACTTTATCTTAACCCTTATTAAATGCAGAGCAATTAACACGAGTGCATGAATCTGTCCATCTAGAAGTTTCTAGCAAACTGAAATGTACTCAGATCTAAAGCATTCACTTTCTAATTCAAGAGCTGTTGCAACAGAGAGCTCAGCTATAAAGATGTAATACAAAGGGTATTATTCTGAATTATATATACCTGTCCAGCTGTAGCTATCCCTGAAAAAAGCTTGTATGAACAATTCCTCAGATCCTACTGGTTGTGATTAAAACTCAAGCTAATTTTTATTTTTAGTGATGTGAGCTCCCTTGTTTTTGGTTACTAATTATTAGCCTGCCTCAAACTGCCATTCTGAACTTAGCAAAATCAGAGCCTAGTCTTTGATTCCAGTTTCCTAATCGCTGTTCTCAGTGTCCATACCCTAGTAAAAGGCAAGAAAAGTTACACTGCTTTTGTGTGCATCGCTCATTTGAAATTGTTACCAAATTCCTATTATTGCAGATACAACTAATCTAACCTTTATACAGGCTTGGCCTCTCAGTTATACTAATAAAACTTTGGAGACTCCTCACTTCCAGTCACTTAAAGAATTTTTTATAGCCAGGCACAGTGTTGAGTATAAAATCATGTACCTTCATCCACTCAACCTCTCTCACCGTTCTAATCTGAAATGCTTCTACATGGTACAAATACAAACTTCAGGCAGCAAAGAGGTGGCTGCTTAAATAACTAAGGTTACTTTTAAAACTTAGTTTTAAAAACTAAGCTTAAACAAGGAAATCACTGATCAGTTACAAACTGATGAAATACTAAGGTCTTCTTTAAACCACCCCCATCGCAACCTGGAAGTAGTTCTCTACGATATCATTGTCAAATGACCAGGGATGTCATGGGGGAATGCTGGAAATAAATCTGAAACTGTCTTACAATTTTTTGTGCACAAGCTAGAAAACAGTGACCACTTCCACGATGCTATTTAAAAACCCTCCTTCCATCAATTGCATAAGCACTTCAAACTTGGTTTACAACTCCCAGCAACAATTTTTAATTCCATATTTTGTCTTGCACATAGTAATGGTTTCTTTTAACCAAATGACTCATCTCTTCCTTTGACTAATAGAATGTTCAATACACTGGAATCTAGAAGGGTCTATCTCCCTCATGAATACACAGTACAGATGTACATATAGACTGACAACAAAAACTCAACAAGCCCAAAGTCTTTCACAAAGTGTCAATGTGATTGTAATCACATAAACCAAACTTTCTCAGGGAACATTTTTCAGGGCCAGTCTCTGAAATCTGAAAACTATAACTAAAGTATCCAATAAAGTCTTTTGTCCCATGAATACACTTCACCAGTGCATAATTTACAAATTCAACCACTACACACTTTGTGGGAAACCAGCTCACGTTTAATTGTGAAATTTTAAAATCGTACAAGTATTTTGACATTCCCCCCATATTTAGTCTCTTATAATGACAGGAAAATACCAAACAATTACAGGATTTAATGGGTTTAATAATTTACCCCTTCAGTTCCTATTTGCAGCACCCAATATTCCTTTGAAATACCAGACAGACC
>CAUYSK010121108.1:0-88540 GCA_963575035.1 Avahi laniger | reverse complement strand
GATCCAGCAATCCCATTACTGGGCATCTACCCAAAAGAACAAAAGTCACTCTATGAAAAAGACACCTGCACTCGAATGTTCATAGCAGCACAATTCACAATTGTAAAGATGTGGAAACAACCCAAATGTCCATCAATACACGAGTGGATTAATAAACTGTGGTATATGTATACCATGGAGTACTATTCAGCTTTAAGAAACAATGATGATATAGCACCTCTTGTATACTCCTGGAAAGCGCTGGAACACATTCTACTAAGCGAGGTATCCCAAGAATGGAAAAACAAGCACCACATGTACTCACCATCTAATTGGTATTAACTGATCAACACATACGTGCACATATAAGAATAACATCTATTGGATGTTGGGCAGGGGGGAGGGGGAGGGGAGAGGAGGGAGGAAGGGACGGGTATGCACATACACAAAGAGTGCAATGCACACCACGCGAAGGATGGACATATTTGAAACTTGGACTGAGGAGGGGAGGGGGGGTAAGGGCAACACACATAACCTAAACTTCTGTACCCCCATATTATGCTGAAATAAAAAAAAAAGAAAATTACAGGGGTAAAGGACATTAAATAATGACAAAGGTGTCAATTCTATAGGAAGATGTATAAATTCTTAGTGTATAATACCTGAAAGGAGAGAATCAAAACATGTCAGATAAAAGCTGATAGCTGTGAGAAGAAATGGATAAGTGTATTATTATATTTGAAGACTTCAACACCTGTTTCAGTAACTGATGCATGTAGTAGGCAGACTGACCATAACGATTTAGTTGAACTGAATAGCATTATTAATCAATGTGATCTAATTAACATATATAGAGTGTTTCATTTAAGAACAGTGGAATATACGTTCTGCTCAAGCTCACATGGAAACAAAACACCAATATTGCAATACTGGGCCATAAAACACGTTCCAACAAATGTAAAAGAATGGAAATTATATATTTGGCATTAAACTGGAAATCAACACCAGAACTGTAGCTGAAAAATTCCAAATACTAGATTAAACAAAGTACCTCTAAATAACACATGAGTTAAAGGAAGTTTCCAGGAAAATCATTTTAAAATTGGAACAAAATAAAAATTTAAAAAAATCTTATAAAAATTTGTTGGATGCAGTGAAAGTAATGCTTATGGTGAAATTTATAGCATTGAATGTATATATTAGAAAAGAAAAATATAAAAATAATAAATAATCTTAGCTTCCACCTTGGGAAACTAGAGAAGGAAGGAGAATTAAAGATTAAAGAAAGTAGAAGAAAAAAAATGAAGAAATCAATGAAATTGAGAACAGAATATAAAGGAAATCAATAAAACCAAAAACTGGTTCTGTGGGAAGATCAATCAAATAGATAAAACTCTAGCCAAGCATACCAAGAAAAAAAAAGAGAATACAAATTTCTAATATCAGAAAATAAAAGGGAGCCATCACTAATGAATCTATGGATGTTAAAAAAAATCGTAACAGAATATGATGAACAGCTCTATACACAAAAGTTCGATAACTTTAAAGAAATGAATCGATTCCTTGACAGACAAAAACTACAAAAACTTACAGAGAAATGGATACTCTGACGAGGTTTTTATGTATTAAAGAAATTGAATCAGTGCTAGTTAACCTTCCAGAAAGAAAAATACCAGGCCAAGAGGTTTCACTGGGAATTCTGCCAAACACTTTAGGAAGAAACTATATCAGTTCCCTACAATCTCTTCCAGAAAGCAGCAGTGAAGGGGACATTTTCTAACTCATTCTATATGGGCAACTGCACCCTAATACCAAAACTAGATAAGGACTTTTCAAGAAAGGAAATCTATAGACATATGAACACAGGTGCCAAAATTCTGGACAAAATGTTAACATATTAAATCTAACAGCTGTGCAAAGCTGGTGGAACATTTGAAAATCAATCAGTATAATCTACCACATCAGTAGGCTAAAGTAGAAAAATTATGTAATTATATCAGTTGACACTGAAAAACATCTGATAAAAACCAACACCAATTCATGATGAAAATTAGCAAACTAAAAATATAGAAGAACTTATAAGGAATATCCATAATAAAACCTGCAGCTAACATCATTTCTTAGTGGTGAGAAACTTGATATCTTATGAATATTAATAAAAGAACAAGTTCTTATTTCTAATTGAAAGAAGCCAATCAGAAGAAAAGGTCGACATACTCTATGATGCCACTTATATGACATCCTGGGAAATGTAAAACTATAGACACAGTAAAATTATTTGTGGTAGTCACGTGTTTGAGAAAAAAAGACAGAAATAAAGAGATAAAGCACCAGAGATTTTTCAGGATGTGCCCCTACTCTGTGTGATTCTGTCATGGTGGGTACATGATATTAAGCATTTGTCAAACTTTATAGCACAAAGAGTGAACTTTATTGTATGCAAATCAAAATAAAAATAATTGAGGAGGTTGGGGGATTCCAGGAAGGAATGGAGACTGTGAAAAGAGAATCTAATGCTATTACAAATGTATGAAACAGTCTCAGTGAAGGGGGTGTTGGGGAAAGCTGGCCTAAATCACTTTGGGAATGAGTGGAGTTTGTAAGACTAAAGGCAAAAGGAACTAGACATTGGCTCTGTACTCTAGTTGATAGAGTCATTTCCCATGGGGCACTGGACAACAATTCCCATACTCTTATGTGTGTGTCCACAGTAAAACTAAACAGCATTATTAATCAACTTCATCTAATTGATACAGATATAGAACACTTCACTTAAGAACAACAGAATACACATTCTACTGAAGCTCACGTTGTACATTTACCAAGAAATATCAGTATCGGGCATAAAACACACCATAACAAATTTAAAAGAATAAAAATTATATGAGAGATAAATTCTACAGCATAGCTGGCCTATATGTGGGAAAACTGGCAGGACTTTGAAAACATGAAAAAGTATGAGAAACCGTGCATGATAAGGACACATGATGACCGAATGTCACCTGTGAAGCTAAATAGGGTCCTGGAGCAGAGAAAGGACATTCGGTAAAAACGAAAGCAATCTGCGTGAACTGTGGGCTGTGGCTACCAATACTCCGACAACGTGATTTCATGGTGACAGCAAATGCACCATACTAATGTGAGATGTTAATAAAAGGGAAACTCTGTGTGTGACTATATAGAGAACTTTATACCGTCCTCTCAGCTCTTTAGTAAATCTAAAATTTGTCTAAAATATAAAGCCTACACTGGGAAGATAATCACAGCATAAATGAGCCAAAGTACTTTATCTGGCAGCTTATTCCAACTCTGTCTCAGTTTTCATTTCTTTTAAACTTCACTAGTTATTTCACAGGACTATTGGGAGAACTAAAATCTCATACTGTAGTTCTTGGCACAGAGCGTAAGTCCAATAATTATTTCTATACTTTCATAACTAAACACACTTTAGAGATGCAGCTGTAGAATTGCCATTAGAACCATATAGAAAAATCAATTTCATAATTACGGAGACTAGATTTTGACCTAAATGGTATTTAAAAAATATGATCGCCTATATATTAATTTCATTTGTATGTTAATTTATTTTTCTCTTTTCCAAATACTAATTTTACGCAATTGAAAACATTTCGGAAAATGTGTGGAAATGTATTTTACAACAACTGCCTTGGAAACATTGATGTGTGTCTAAACCACTGAACGAGGTAGTAGAACATATGGTTAATAAAATATGTTTTGGAATCAGGCAAATCTGGGTTCAAATAAAACTATGCTTCTTAGCATCTTGTGCTTTTGAATAAGTTTCATAACCTATCTAAGCCTCAGATCTTAAAACAAAGATAATTTTTGCAGCATCTATGCGAAAAGTTTGTGGATTCTAGTGCCCATCAATACATGAATGGATTAATAAAATGTGGTATATGTATACCATGGAGTACTACTCAGCCACACACAAAAAATGATGAATTACTTATTGTATTATTCTGGGTAGAACTGGAGCCCATTCTTCTAAGTGAAGTATCACAAGAATGGAAAAACAAACACCACATGTACTCACCATTAAATTGGTACTAATCAATCAACACTAATGTGCACATATGGGACGTAACATTCATAGGTTGTCGGGCAGGTGGGAGGGGGAAGGAAGAGATGGGTAAATCCACACCTATCAGATGCAGTGCGCACTATCTGGGGCATGGGCACGCTTGTCGGACGGTGCAAAGACAATCTATGTAACCAAAGCATTTGTACCCCCGTGATACTCTGAAAAAAATCTTAGAAATGCAAAAGTCTAAAATATTTGTTATGTAATACAAATATGGTAACTAAAGTGTAGAGCTGTTGGGTGATTTTTCAGAATTTCTGAAATAGATAATAATTATGTAACTAGAACTGGACTACAGATTTCCTTTCTTCCAGACAAGTGATCTGTTTAAAAAGAAAAAAATTATTTATCTTCCTAATTATTAGATTGGATAAGAACAGACATTTCTTTTTGGTCTCTCCATGACTTTTTTGAGAAAGCTCATTTAGCCTCAATTATAGTGTAGAAACCACACATATGGTTTCTCTGTTACATAAATTTAGAATTAGTTCTCTACAATTCCAACTTTCTATGTTTGCAAAAAAATAAGTGAAACAGATATGGGTGCATTTAGTTCTGCAAATGATGATCCCCAGGCTGAATAGAACAGAATTATTGCCAATCAAGGAAGCATTTTTCTATATTTTCAGAAATATTAACTCTAATGCATCTCCACTCAGCACTCACAAATCAGAATGTGCATGAATTAATGCCTTATTCTAAATCTGCATAACACTAGTCACCTGATTTCACTACTTTTTAAATCCAAATCTTAAAATATATAGGAAAACATAACCAAGCTCGATAGTAAACACTTCGATAGAAGCCTGTGTAGCAAGTAAACAAGGTAATAGGTGATTACACGCAGTGGCCCGTGTAAAATAAGAACTGCTGGATACCTCTTAACACTGGATGTCATTCACTTGGTTTTATGATGTGTAGGAAGAAACGAAAATGTATTCTTGCTAACAGGGATGACTGGACCCTCTTTGTTGTTTAAATGTTTTCATCTAGGATTAGAGCTTTCATATTTCATAGACATAAATCCAAGAAAAGAACTATATTTCTCTGATGAAACCTTTCTCTTCCCCGGGGAAGGTCTTCCACCACTGACTCAGCTATATAATTCACTACATGTGAGTTGTCCAAGTACTCCGCTGGTTAAAAATTATTTTTATATTGTATGTAAACTTGAAAAGTTAAGCCAAAATGTGTGCATGAGAGTGAGAGAGAGAGAGAGAGAGAGAGAGAGAGAGAGAGAGAGAAGATGGTGTCTTCCAGATGACAGCTCTCTGGTTGGAGTCTGAAGCCCGAAGCAAGAGCAAATGTTCATTAACATTCAGATTACATGTCATTTTGATTCACACTCCCTAAGCAAGCTAATTTGGTTGGCAGCCAACCTTCTTGCAGTGCGATGACAACACAACAAGCTTCACCGCCTCCCTTTCGTTGCTAATGATTCCTTGAGTGACAGCCGTGGTCTCAGAGCTCTGTGTGACACCTCACTCTGCTGCGCCCGCAATGTCAGAGCTGCTGCTGTCCTGGGCTCCTGCTGAGCACTCCGTGGCAAGGACAGTTTGTGACTTCAAGAACATTCCAGCCACCATCCTCCCCACCCACCTGCATACCTACACGCACACAGGTGCCCCTGGAGCGCACCTCTCAGACACTGCGTGCTTTCAGAACAGTGTCACCAGGATAAAATAAATTGTGCTGATAATTGGATGTTCTCCAAGGACCTCTACCCTTTCCGCTCAGGGCAGGGGCATTAACCCTTCTCCTCACCGTGGGTTCACCTAAGCAATGAATTCTTTATTGTGCTCAAAGGCATTATATTTTGTCTGAATGTCATCATTTTTAAATTTATTTTTATTTTTAAAATTCATTCACTCTGTTTCTAAAATTCTCTTGGTGAATATATAGTTTTAAAAAGAATAAAAAATGTTTCCTGTCCTTTTTTGTTTCAGATTTAAACTAAGCACGCCGCGCCCTTATCATTCCAAAGTTCTGCCGCCTGGCTGGTGTGTCAAGCTATGGCAAGAATACTGACCTCCAGTTCCTTTCCGAAAAGGATTCTGTCAGTGTGTGTTTGGGATGGGAACATAACCAATGAGATGTGAGATCTACGCCTTATTCAAATTCCCTGTGGCGTCCTCGAGAACGAAGAATGCCCAGCCCATGGAGTGTTCAGTAGCTATTTGTTGAATGAATGAAAGAACAAATGCGTATATCTTACTGTGAACCTGTTTTCATCATTTCTGTCTGAGACTTACCAGGAGAATTTGCCAGGAAAATCTGCAAGTTACGAAAGCACACTTGCCTTTTGTTATGTTTTGCTCCTTCACCTGAGCCGTCTTCATTTATTCTACCGAGACAGGAACCCAGCCTTCACGGAACTGAAAAGGGGGTTTGTACATAGGCACTAGTTTGCTTGCTCCACAGTATGCCCCAGTTTGTATTTTAATCCATTTTCTCACTCAATAGAAGGTTACTGGGCATCCACAGTATGAAATGCACAGCGCTGTGCTGGCATCCTGGACTGCAAAGGTGGGCGCAGGTGAACAGGGTAGAGCCCTGGTGCTATGGGACCTCGCATCTATTAGAAGGTGTCGAAAGCCCATTATAGTTTGAAGGTGCTAGGGTAGAGGAAGTTCTAAGCTGAAGCATGAGAAATTAATCTTTGGCCAAAGAGGCAGGTAGCAAAGGCTGGAATAGAGCCTTCCTCTTCCCGGAAGTCATTTGCGGGAGACTCTCACTCTCATGATGTTGCAGATCGTCTGTTTCTCTGCAATCTCATTCAAGATTCAGGGTAGCGGAGAACATGTACAAATACATAATTTACAAATAAAGGTAATTACACTCTCTTTCTGTAAGTCAATGGACATCAGTGACCTATTGTATATAATTAACTGTGTGTGTATAGATAGAACACAGAATATACTAAGGAGCTATTGCTGTGCGTCCAGCTTCTAGGAGGTTAAATCAAGACCCATTTAGACCATGTAGATATTCTTGTTTGCTTCTATCATAGTGATATGGTAATTAATTCCTTATTTTTCTCAATTTTGGGGATGCATATATAAGAAGGGGTTGGAATTGACGAGAAGAGAATGATAGCTCTCCCGTTATTAATGTTTTCCTTTTTCTTTTTGGCTTATGTGAAAATGCGGAAAGACTAATCAATCTGGAATGAAAATAATTAAAGCCAAAACACAGAGGTCCACAATTTATTAGATTGCTTCAGTTTTATCCTCTAGGAAACTGTATTCACATCTGTAAAGTGGTGAGAAAAATAATGCTTATTAACAGACATGTCTTTAGGATTAAATGAGGTGATTTGAGCACTCAGTGTAAGTTATTAAACTCTAAATACAATTCAATATTTGTCTTCAAATCATATAGTTCTTGTTATCACACAGTTAAGTGAAAGATACATTGTAATTAAAATTAAGAACTTTTCCTCAATGCGTATTGTTATTACAATTTCCTCAAGGTGAAGCCATTTAAAAAATAACATCTATAATGTTTTTAAATCAAATATTAAAATATAAGGGAAGACTGGTGAATACAAAGAAGCCTGAATATTATTGATACTAGAACTTTTAATACATTTTAGCTTAAAATAACACATAGATACAAGGGAAAGATCACAAATCCTTATGTTTTCCAAGCGTATCAGTGGTTCAAAAGACTTTGTGAATGACAAGGATAGTTACTTTCAGGATAAACAAATTTATTTCAGTTCAGGGCCACGACATACAACTGGTCTAGCTCAAATATTATGAGAAGTGATTTAGCTCAGACATTAAGTTAAAATAATGTTTCATAGGAATACTTCTGTGGACATTGGACCTTATTGCTTTCGAGGGTTTTCCCTGGATTCTTGCAGAGTAGACCAGTGAAAGATGCCTGGGTCTGGTCCGTATTTCAGGCAGGGATGGGATTGAAAGTGTTCCCAACCCAGATGAAGGATGCAGGGCCCCGGCAGTAGAGATTCAGATTGAATTGGTCTGGGTGGGCCTCGTGGTGGGTAGCTCTAAGCCATGGTTAACAAACAACTCCCCAGGTTGTCCAAACGTGCTCTCAGGATGCAGGACACTTACGTTAGTTGATCTCTAGAGTTTTTTCTCATTGGATGGACCTGGTGCTGTCATGGTTACTTGTGTGGATTAGGTTAAAACTACTGAGCATAGTTGGGGATACGTTTGGTTTGCCCACATGGCAAAGTGGTCCGGATGCAAAACACCAGGAGTGGATGGATAGAGTTTAAACAGAGGATGGATTTGTGCCTCATTCATTCCAGCTTTGCTCACGAGACAAGTATCAGCCAAGTCTTCTGGCCTCGGCCTGGAACAGAGACAGAGGCTGACAGTTCTGGGCCTCCCGTCTCCCCCACGAAGACAGTGCCAGCAGCACCGTCCCAGAAACCGTCGCAGAGGAACGGTTATAACACACACCCGCTTACCTAGCGCACTGAAAGACTGCAGAGCCCAGGGCAGATTTCACTAAAACCACCCCATTCCCAGAGCCTGTTAGCAGGGACTGGAAAACATCATTCTCAGTGCAGTGGGGGAAATCTTGTCATTTTGTGGTGGGAGCAGGATGGGAATTTTGACATCTCCAGTGGCCATGTGTGTGTGTTTTTTACAACCTCTTTTCTCTGAAACTGCTTCCCAGACTTCATGACACCAGGTCTTGGCATAATCCCCACCATCCGTGCACATTTGCCTCAACTGAGAATTGGGTGTTTAATTTTCTGCGTCCTTATTGTGGCTTTTTGATGTAAATTTGCATTAAGCTATTTCTGTGTAAATAGAATTTTGACATAATAGGAGCACTGAGTGGACTGGCGTGGCTGCTGGCGCATCATTTCAAATCCATCCATCCCACACTGCGGCTTAATTTAAAGGCTGGATTACTTGAAAATGCATTTATTAAGTCTGACCTACTTTTTAAATATTTAATATTCCATTTTGGTTTCCTTGCAACAAGAGAAGCTTCAAGGTCTTCATGTTCTTGCCAATTTTTAAAGCATCGATATTGATTCAGATAATAAGACACTGTACAGACTCACTGTCCTCTACCATTTTCAAGAGTGGTACTTAAAGCAATTAGCAGCTCACAAGATCTCACTGGTACTTGGGCAGCCCAAAGTACTAGGCTCCATTTGTTCTTTATGAAAATTCTCCTCTTTCTGTTTTTTTCAAAGATATATCTGACTGTGCTATTGCTAACAAAACAAAACAATACAGAATAAAACAAGAAACAAAAACCCAGATCCATTACAGGAAAAGTTGTCACTGTCTTCCAGAGGGGAGCCTGTTTACAGTGTAGTTAAGGTTTATTTCTTTCGTAAAAAAATTATTCTGATTTGGAGAATGATAGACACACAACCAAAAGATAAATGCAAATTGTTGAGAATGGGAGTGAAGAAAGCAGAGAGAATGTGAAAAATGGTATGCAATGCAAATTGTGAAATTTAAGCAATATTTGTGTGTGTATATTGCTTAGTTCTTTGCAAAACTGTTAGGGCATCATACACTAAAAATCAATAAAAGAATAAAAAATAAAGATGAGAAAACATAAGAGGGTAGAGCAGCCAGTGTTAATGCAGCACAGAGAAATGCTTAGCATAGAATTTTGTGCTACATGGAGTTCAAGTTCTCTGGCAGCCAAAGTAAAGATAAAACATGACAATTACATGAATTAACTCTCAAGATTGGAGATGACAAGTCACTTAGAAGTACAGCTGCTTGTGATCCTAATCTCATAGCAAATTTCTCCAGTAGATCCATTTAAAAAGAATGCTTGTGATCCGGATTACGGTGCCCCAAACTCACCGATAATAAATGTGATAAATGGTATCATAGTTGGAAAATATTTATTATAACCACACACAAACTCACATTTAGCTTTGGGAATAGAAAGAAAACAGGTAATGCTCAGTCCTGCTGTGCCATGTAAGTTTTCTGCTCCAACTTTGACAGAAAACACAGTTCTCAAATAGGGAGGAGGAGACAGACAGTGGCAGAGGTGAGAGTGGTTGCTCAGTTCCAGCAGTGAGACATGCTGTGTACCTGCAGGGACACGCTTTAGAAGAGCGAAGGACTTTGCTTTTCTTTCCTGTAGACTTTGAAAGTATCTTTAGCTATTTGTGGAAAGAGAGTGACAAAATACTTTGATCAAAGAGAATGCAGTTGTATGACACACACTTAAGTCTTACACAGAAAACACATATGGGCATAAATTATTATAAGATGGACATGATTCTAGAACTAGGACGGAGCCCTTATGAAGAGCTTACTATTGTGACAGCACAAATTGCTAAAGTCCTAATAGTTTTTAGTAATATTTGTATTATTTTTATGATAGAATATAATTAATGCACATTTTTTTTCTTTCATTTTATTAGCTTTCATTCAGTGGATACAAACTATATGTGATTTCCTGCCCTGGAAGCTATGCATGCAATACATTTACTCTTTAAAAGAAGAAATTTATTTAGTTTCCCCTTTTCCTTTTTAAATTTTGGACAGTTTCTCATTTGATACTACTGAACTTTTTGTTTAAACTATCATAACTTTGGAATATAATGGTACCCTTGTCACTGTTTATACTACATATTTATATTTCTTGTTTAGTGCATTGACTGGAACTTCATGAACAGCGTTGAGTTACAGTGATGATAATGCACCTGATTGTTTTATGCATGATTTTAATAGTAATCTTCTGTGTCTCATGTTAATTAGGATATTTGAAACCAGTCTGAGATATATTCAATTTATCATAGTAAGATATCTGTCTTGCATAGCAAGTTTACTGACATCTTCTTTAATCAGGAAAATATTTTGTATTTTAAAATTAATTTTATTGCCACTCGGAAAGTGAATGGATTTCCTCTTCTATTACTTAGATGAATTATACAAGTTAATTAGGAAATATGCAACAATGTTTTTGCACACATGCATTTGCATTCACGCAGGTATAGATGTTAAGGTTATACAAGTCTTTGTCAGTTCTGCTTGTTATAAAAAATTACCACAGACTGGGTGGCTTAACGGAGAGACATTTATTTCTCACAGTTCTGGAGATTGGAAGTATGAGATCCCGCTGCTGGCAGATTCCATCCTTGGGAAGGGCTCTCCTCCTGGGTTGCAGACGGCTGCCTTCTCAGTGTGTCTCATGTGGCAGAGAAAGAAAGACAAGGGAAGAAGCTCTCTTGTATCTCCTTTCATAAGGGCCCTAATACCACCAGGAAGGCTCCACTCCCGTGATCTGATTATTTTCCCAGGGCCCCACATCCAAATATCATCACACTGGGAGTTAGGGATTCAACATAAGGATTTGGGGTGTGCAGTGCAAACAAACAAACTATACAAACTATAACAGTCTTCTTTAAATTATTGATCTTTTTCTACGCTTTGAAATTCAAAATTCTTTAGTTTTTCTTCCTTGTTGAAAGTATAGATCTTCTAAAATATATGGACCAGGCACTTTTTCGTAGAATTCATTTTAATCATTTTGATTTTTTATATTTTCTTAGAAAATATTTTTCAGTAGATTTTCAGATTTATTAACATAACATTTTAAATGATGTAAAACATTCATAAATTTTTTCTTAGAAATTTATGTCCTCTAGAACTGTGGTCATTCCTCTTACTTTTTGCCAAATTTTCTTATTCTCGTATTTTTTCTCAGTAATTCTTGTTTACTTAAAAGGAAATTTGTCAGTCTCAGGTTTATTCATCCTTTTCTGTGGCATGAGATATTCTACTTTGTTGATTCCCACTGCCAGTTTTAATATTTCTCTGTGTTTGATTTCTCTTGCAGGTGTGTCTGCCAGGACGGGTATTCCGCCGTCACAGGTGGGAGCAGGCTCACCGTGCACCGGTTGCCAGGTTAGTCTGAGACTTGGAACCAGTGTGCGGTATATTCCATTTACTGCATGTAGTAAGATAGCTCTTGCACAGCAAGTTTACTGACGCAGAACTCACGTGTTATAAGTTCCACGAAACGGATTTATTACTGACAGACAGGTACAGAGGGACATCAGCTTCCCGGGGTCCACCGGGGGTCCACCAAGGCTCGGAGAGCCGCCGGGGCAGAGGGCGTCTGGCTGCCTTCACCCCACTCGCACGGCGCGGAGCGAGCCAGGAGACAGCCCACCTGCGTCACAGATACTCCTCGGGGGCCAGGTAACCCCCGAGCAAAGCTTCGCAGGACGCCTGCTTCGAGCGAGCGAAGGGGAGCAAAGTCCGGGCTGTGCCAGGCCGGCCCTCCCCGTCTGCGGATATTGCATCGCTATCACATGGCACAGTTATTCTTGAGAACCCCTGCTGAGAGAGGGGGCAGATGCGGGTCTGTCCAAGGCCACCAGGAGAGCTGTCCTGCAACAAGCAACTGCAAAATCTCAGCGCCTAACATACCCACGTGCCATTTCTCCCTCACGCCGGGGTCCACGGGCAGGCTGGCAGGGCAGCTCTCCAAGTTGTCTGTCCTCGGGAAATGGCCCGGAGTGCCGGCGTCTACACAGCACTGGGTGAGGACGCATGACTGGTGACACTTGGTCCTCAGGGCTTCCAGTGTGCAGTGACACATGTGGCTTGTTCAATGACAGTCACGTGGCTGCACCCCATTTCTGAGGGATACAAAGGGCATCCATCAGGGGTCTGGAAAGAGGCCCAGAGATACTTGAGGTCAACGTGCAGGGCAAACGCAGCTGCTCTGGCTTTCGTTGTTGCTGTTGTTCGTTTTTTTTTTTTAAATTCACTTTTGGGCTATTTAGTTCAATTTTTTTATATCTGGTCAGACAAAAAAATTTTAAGACTTTCTCTCATTTCATTTTTATACAGTGTTTATTTTCTACATGTTCTGATTTTGTTTGGATTTCCTCTTTGAAGCCAGTAAAATAAAACAAAAAACAAAACTTACAAATGCAGTTACGTCTTTCATTTGGTCATTATCTGGTTTTCAGTTTGTATTTCCGGCCCTGGCCCACAGCGGTTGCTCTCAGGCAGGTACAACGTCTCCACGTTTTAATCTGCGAGCTTTGCGATTTCGCGTCTGGGCGAGCGTGTCTATACACGCACATGAGGAAGGAGACGTGTTTATAGTCTATGCCCTCCACGCATGTTCCAGGGTGATTCGAGCGTGCTCTCGAGGCAGGAAAGCAGGAAAGGGAAGCCCCGGTTGTACGTATTTGTCGGTGGAGGGGAGAGTAGGGCCATGAAGGAGAGGTCAGAGGGAGGGGAAGGTAACTGTTTCTTGCAGACTTCAGTTTTGTCACGGAGGCCACACCTACAGTCACACCCAGCAAAGTGGACGTTCTGTGCGAGTTCGTGTTTATCCTTAGTGTACAACGGTGGGCCTGCGGGGAGGCGTGGCCGAGGCCTCAGGCGACGCTGAGCATCTAGCACATTAGAGAGCCGAGGTCTGCTCACTTCTTTTTCTTTGACAGCAAACTTCTTCCCGCTTCCCTGTCTTCCTCTTCTCTTCCTTTCGGTGCAGGGGAGGGAGGCTGAGAAGACTGAGTTGGGAGGCAGCTGAGTTAGCAACCACTTTTTCAGCGCCATCCCACATGTGGGCCACTGCCTTCTTCTCGAATTACCCTGTCCCTTTATGCTTGGTTTCCTTCCTATTTCATGGGCACCTCCTTGATTTAGTGTCCGTCTTTTCCTATGTCTCTCTTCGTCCTAATCCGTGTGGACATCTTTCGCCCTACCTGACCTGTGTTCACCCCTGTTCTTCCCAGGCCCATGTGTCCCTCTGCCCTGCCTGGCCAGGGAAACCCTCTTCCCTGCTGCCTTCCCTACTTGCTAAGAAGTCCACGACTGTCGAATTCATATGCTATTTCCGGAGCTTTGCTCTTTCAGATAGATGATAGAGAGATAGACACATGGACATCCCCAGTTATCTGTGGTATTTCTCTTTGGATAAACTGCAATTTAAATTCAAAGTATCCAAATCTGTGTCCCTCCTCTAGAGTTCTCCTTCCCAATGAAAGATTCTTATTCATCTAACTGTTCATGAAAAATATAAATTATCTTTCATATTTTCCTCACTATTAATATATTAATATCCGGACAGGCACCAAGTCTAGGCAATTCTACCTAAGTTTTGTTCTCGTAAGTTCACTTATCTCAACCTTTATCCCAAATTATTACTTTTTTTGTTATTTGCTATTTCTCTCTGGGCACATTGCAAAATAGTCCAACCTTTCTCTTTACAAACACTCTTCTTTCCTAATTCTTTCATATCAAAGAAGCCAGAGGAATTCTATCAAAAAAAGTAAATGTGATCTAGCTATATGTTTGCTTAAAACCTTAGAAACGCTCCCAGCGTGCAGGGTAACCAGGTCTATGAAACCGTCAGCCAGATCTGGCAGCCGTCCACACCCCTGGGCATCCTGTCCCGGACTCCTATGCTCAAGCCAGTGCCCTCTCTCTGATGTCCCGTGGCACCCCTCTTTCATCTTTATTTGCTTGTCTCCTCAGTGTTTTGTTGGTTATGTATTGAATATGATCACGACAGGATCTCAAACCTATTCTTCAGAGCATGTGTTATAATTACTATTACTGAATGTTCAATTATTTAGTGCCTGTCTTTCCCACTAGTTGAAATACTCCAAGAAGACCAGAAATGACCCTATCTTAGTAGCTTTTATATTTTCAATAGCTGGTACCTAATGCCTGACACATAATATGTATTCAAATTTATGTGTCTAATAAATAAAATACTTAGAGATTATAGAAACACACAGAGTATATTTGATAATAAAATTTTTTTTTAAATCTTTCTAAAGAGAAAGCCAAATCTGTAGAAATTTCATGAAGGCCCCTTGATATCAACCAAGTTAGTCTGAAAAATAATTCTTTCTGAAAAGAGGGTCTAACAAAATCCTATACGTATATCAAGGTGATAAGTTCTGTTTATCTTTCAATACCCCAATCCAACACTCTTGCCTCCCGGAAGCCCTTTTTAACCTGCTCTGGTCTTCTACTATGAATCCTAATGAATTACATTCTTACGTTATCTCCCTTGTTATCCAAGAACCTCCTGAGAGTACAGGCCTTCCCTTTGTACTTAGCATCGAATTTTGTGCATATTAAGTAATCATTAAACCTCTACTGAATAAATAAATGTGTTCGGGTGATTTATTACAGAATACTAAATATCAGCAAGTACTAATGGAAGACCTATTGTGTATGATCCAGACATTGTAATAGACCACAATTATGCAAAATATAAATAAATAAAAATAAGAACAACATACAGCCCCTACCTTAAAGCTTTATACTTTTACTTGCGATGCATTTAGTCTAGTTCTGCCACTCATTATGCCCTGCACTGTGTCCTAATTCCAAACCTCCTAAGAGGAAACAAGAGAATCACACCCAACTCCCGGCAACTGCAACAGTAATCCCATGCATCACAAACCCTAAGACAGCTTATCGAATTAAAAGTGTATGTGCCTCATAATTCATTTTTATTTACTGGAAATTTGGCTTACCACTGTTATAATATTGCATGTGATTAATTATGGCATAAAATTTGTATGTTCAAGCTTATGTTTGATTCTGTAAAAGGAGCCATGCCTGGTTTTTTTGTATTCTATAGAGAGCTCAACATGATGCATTGACTTTTCATTTGCATGATATTTACATAAATTTGCATTTCCATATAATCCTATTAATTTTGCATAAGAAGTGCATCCAATTCGAGGGACTAATAAAATCTAATCTTATGGCCCATGAAAGAGGTATAACTATTGGAAGAAATTGAATAAAATAGGAAGTTAGCAGAAAGTATAGAATGTGACCAAAAATATTGGAAATGATAACTCCCCCTTGCATAAGAATTTCTATTTGCAAAACATCCCCATATATCACATCTCATTTGATCCCCACATGAAGCTTTGTAGATAAGTAGATTAGAGAGGACACCAATCTTACCTGAGGGAACCGTGTCCTAAAAGTTAAGGGTTATATCCAAGGTCAAGGAATTGGTTCCTGGCAGAATCGCAACTTGAAACCTGGAGCCAAATGTCCGAAGCTGACGGCCTTTCCACGGTCTCTGGGCAATGAATGCACAGAGCTACGGCACTGAGAACTGAACGAGGACTCCCCACGGAAAGGAGCAGCTGCGGAGGTCCATCCTCCTCCTTCCTCTGACAGTTCCACTCCTTCAGCTTCTCCAGACCTTGCTCCCTCTCATCAAATGCACAGCCAGGAAATTAGGAAATTGTGGGTGGCCAATCTCTGGGAACTTACACTGTCAAAGGAGGACTCTTTTAGTCAAAGCAGCTTTCATGTCTTGAAGAAACAGAGCTGACATGGTGGAATTGGAAGCAGAAAGGTTGATTTTTGACGGCACTAAAGGCCATTCCTGCTTACAATTGTTAAGTATCTGAAAGGGTAAATAAGAAATCCAGCTGTGTTTTATGAATTTTAAGTCCCTATCTAGAGGAGAAGGAGTTAGAATGGAGAATTCGTTCTTTAGGTAAACAATGGAACGTAATGAGCAATTAACAGCAGCTGCAATGTTGTTTGTCTACTATCCGAGACACTGTGCTCAGCAGTCTGTCTCCACCGTCCCTAATCCTTTCAGTAAATCGGCAAAGCAGTTGTTATTAACTTCCTAGGTGAGCAAACTGATGCTTAAAACCATTAGGTAATGTGTCCAAAGTCTCATACCTCAAAATGGAGCTGAGTCAAGATTCAGATTGTGCTCTCTTAAATCCTAAAATCATTTTTTAAAATTTGATCCTTTAGAATATTAATATAAGCTTGAAAAATTGGAAAACTAGAAGTGAGTATTAAAAAAACTGACCTTTTTGTCTTCCATTTTACGAGAAGCTTAAATCTAAGTGGCATGCCCTAGATTGCAGAGCTGGTTAGACCCTGGGACTAGGACTAGGTCTCTGCTTTCCAGGCATAGACTGTTCGTTTCCTTTTTCCCACAAAAGTATCTGGTTGTCACTTGTCTTTCTCAAGCTGACTGTCCATGGACATGCTCCACCTGACTGTCTATCATAATCCTTCTGTTTGGATCCCAGGAGATGATATTAATCACAAAAACAGGACAGCCCATATGGATATGGTGACCTGATGGCAGTAGAATATCGACAGTGAGTAGCGCACACTATTCCAGCCAGAATGTAAGATAAGATCTTCTTTGCATTGAGAATGATTCGTGTTTCAACCTCAGCAAGGGTGGAGGTGGGTGGGACTCTCTGGATACTGTCACATATACCCTCTGACACTCAACACCCACACCTGTACTGTTGAACCAGTGAAGCCCACCTTGCAGAGTTGTCATAACTAATAACAATATGTATAAGTATAATAAATAATATGTATAAATGTTATATATAATAATAAATAATTCCTTTTTTCCTTTTTTCAGTGCAAACATTTCTAAAGCCAGCATCAATGGTTTTTTGAGAAAATGGAGAACATCAACTGAATAATATTCAAAGTCAATATTGAGTGGTTTTTTCAATAAGGCTTGGAAATTAATTGTATGGTCATGACATGGGAATTGGATAGCATTTGCTGCTCACTGCAAACATTTTGAGCCTATACCATGAATGTTCGATATTTCAATATTTATCCACTTAACTTTTCTTCTTTTCTCCCCTTGTTGTGCAGTGAATATAATGTTGTCAATTTTGAAAAGTAAGAATGGTCATAAAATATTGATACAAATTTCAACACAGTATCATTGGTACCTTACACTTACTCCACTATGTGGAAGGTTTCATGCTGTGATATATAATACATAGCTCTTTTTTCACTTTATCAGGAAAATGTAATAATGCTTTTGTTCATGGATGTTTGCAACGCCTTCATTCACCTACTCCGGTGCTGCTCCCAGGCAAGCATCGTTTCAGTAAGCTGTGGGTGTGAGGGGGCGGTAACGTGCATGGTAGAAGATGCAAATGCAGCTCAAGCAATATGCTGTGGCTAAAATAACTGTGCCGATTAGCTTCCTTTGAGCTTCTTGCCCTTATTTAAAGATAGAAGTATACTATTTTTATTCATTATTGCACTTAGTCCATGGATGTTCCATCTTGCTTTTCCATATAAATAATTCTCTTCAACTTCTGCCTAAGTAAATATTTTCTTTTTCCTTCATTCCTATTAACTTTATATTGGAATTATATTAACCGGTTTTCATAATCTCATTTTTCTGCCTAGTTTTAATTAGGTTTAGTGTAACAATAGATCTCACTGCATAGTAGAACGTGGGTGTGATTTTATCCTTGACTCATCCTTGTCCTTGTTCTTAACATGCTTATGGGCTTGTGGGAAAATAGAAACAAACACATTTTTATTTTAGGATAATATCGTCCCTTATCCCACCAGGATGGTGTTGTGCGAGGAGCTACAGGACACTCGATTCTTCTACACCGTCAAGAGAGGAGGCTCCAGGGGAGTTACGTGGGGCTTAAACCAAAGGCCTAGGAAGTCAACAAAGATTTTGGTCTCTGTTTAGAGCAATGGAAGCCTTTGAAAGCCTTTAAGCATGGTGACATTTAGTTTATACTATTTGATTTTTCACGTTGCTTTACCTCTATATTGAATCACGACTTTCATGTGAAAGTGTAGTTTACATAAAATAATGTGCTCAGATTTTAAGTACAAGGCTCGATGAACTTCACACATTGTACAACCATGTAAACCATCACCCACATGGAATTACAGAACATTGCCAGCAACCCCAGGTTTCCTCGTGCTCCCTCTAAATCATACACCTCAGCAAAGGCAATTACGCCTTTTATCCCCATCATCATAGATCTAATTTGTCCTTTTTTGGATTTCTTTTGCTTACCATTACATCTGTGAATTTCTTTCACGATATTGTATACAGCTGTAATTCATTCTTTTTAATTTGCATGTACGTTCTTCTATGGGTAAATATTTTACAAACCTCTTTATGACTGATACATAGTGAATAGATTGAAGAAAAGGGAAGTAAAAGAGATGTTTGGAAGTGTTTTTGATGCTGTTGCAATAGTTTGGGTAAGAGCAGGCGACGAGTTAGATTAGAGCTGCTATTTCGGAGATGAGAAAACCATGGATCATTCTGAGAGCCATCAACGACCCATAAACGATTTGATATGAACAATTAGAAAATATCTAAAATATCTCACTGAATAGTTGATATAAAGATCTTGGAAGAATATGTTGTTTACTGGGTCAACATTGAGTTCAATTTGGGACACGTCCAGGGTAAGACACCTCTGATGCAAGTAGAGATGGCAGGGAGTCAACAGCCAGAGATGAGATACTGTATGAAAGAGAGAAATATTCAATTTTTAGCCCAATAATGCTTTTCATTAGGTCCAGAGGCACCGTGCCATCGGCGCCTCTCTCTTAAGACTGTAAATCTAGTTCTGTCGGTCCACTGATAGTCACAGTCTACGCAAGGCAGTTTCTGCTGGTAGCTATTGAGGTCTCTTTTCTTCCTGGCAGAGGGTTTAGGTGTGGATGGTCCTTTCTCAATACTTCCGTAAATATTCGGTATTTGCCTGATGACTAATCTCTGTGTTTAGGACGGGGAAGCTGAGAAGAAACTGAGGTCGTGGTGGTTCACAGCCGGCCTCCTTCACGCTGTTGCAAAAGCAAACCGGCGATTTAAAGCTACCCCTGCTCGTGGGTCTGCGTGCGGACGAGACGGAGCTTTCGGGAAGGAGGGCGGTGAGTGCAGTCTGGTAGGTGTCCCCATCAGCAGCATCTACATCACAAGTCTCGTTTTTAATTATCTTTCCAAAATTAATACAATTAAACCAAATGTTTGAAAGAAGAAAATGGTAATCCATAATTCCACGAACTTTTTATCTTTTTAGGGTATTTCATTCTAATCTTTTCAGGAAATTTTTCATTTTTTTATAACATCCGTGTACTCTTGAATTCTGCTTCTTCACATGAAATTAAAGCATGAAATGATCACCATACTCTGTCTCAGTCTCACTGGGAATCATTCAGTTTCCACATTATTCCATAGATTAGAGAGTCTTTACATTTCCTGGATGTTCTCCCCAAAATCTGTCCTCTTTTCGGGGCCCCTGTCTTTGCCCCGCACCTCATACCTACGGTTCAGCTGTGATGCTGCGGGCATTTATCCGGAGCCCGAACCGTTCCGCCACGTGCACACCGCTGGCGCCGGTGTCCCTGTCCGGCAGCTGTCGGCGCTGCGACCCCTCTCCTCTTCCCGCGCTGCCAGCGCTCTGTCCCCCTAGAGCGCCCTGTTCAAACAGAAGACCACCGCCCATTCCTTCGCTCAGAGTCACTCAGGGTGGTGTCTGCGTCCCCATCCGTCTCGGAGGAAAACAATCCCCGAACACCCGGGGCTCTGTGCCCTCCGGCGGTCTCCCACCTGGCTCCTCGGGGATGTTTAGCCTCCTCTGTGGGTCCAGCCCTAAGTGAGGGTCCCGGCCCCTTCCCGGGATTACCCAGGACGTCCCCAGGATCCCGCCACCGCAGAGCGAATGTCGCCAGCAGGGAGCCCCCAGGACTGTCCCGCACATCCGCGTGGCCCCGGGCGGCCCCAGGAGCAGCTCCCTGGCGCGGCAGCAGCGTCCTGGGGTCCACGGGCCGGCCGTGCACGCAGCCCGAGTGCAGGTCCTCAGCCGTGGTCCTGGGGAGGGCAACGCGGTGCCCCCAAATTTTTCCTGCAGACGCACCGGGTAGGTTCCTAGGAGCTGGGCCCGGAGTGCCACGCACCGCTTTGTTCACCTTCCTGGTCCTGTCTCGTGGTCACATGGGCACAGCTGACTGCCAGGGAGGCTCAGACATGTGGCCACGTGCCCGAGATTAGGAAGAGACGTCCAGTCTTGGGGAGTCACTGGCGATCTGCGACACAGCGTAGGTCAGACTCTCCCAAGAGCAAGTGGTGGTCGTGTTCCTCAACCAGGTGAAGCCAGACAGACAGAGATGTCCGCATGTGTCATTAGGGGTTACACTGATGCTAAGTGTTTCTTCCGTGTGTCTCTCCCATGGCGAAAATGGATACATTAAAGTGGAATTAATGAGTTAATGCTGCAGGTAATGCAACAACAGGTGGATAGCTGAGTTTAAGCAAAGATAAGTAAGGCCAAGTAAGGATTGCCATTTTAGCTTGGATGAACAGGAGGAAAGGGAGTTGAAGTGGGGAAATATAATTAGGTAATCTGGAATTTGGTCAGAGTAGCAGAGCTGAAAACTCCAATAGAGCTCATTGTGAGATGGTGTGTGTGTGTGTATGTGTGAGATAATAGCAACAAACAGGGACTCAAAGCTAATTGATTATAAGCACACATCTCTCTCTACACACACACACACACACACACACACACACACACACCTCTCTCTCACTGGCTTTTTGTATATCTCACGAAAACCCAAACTCAGTCCAGTACAGCTGGTTTGGTATTTTTTTTTTTTAATTTCAAGGGTAAAACATGTCTCTTGCTGACAAATAGACGTGCCAGCATATACTTCAAACGGTTCCTGAAGCATCCTTGGCCTCCAGTATAAACATTATCCTCGCTTATCGCTATTCAACCAGTGAAACATATCAGATCAGGGACGAGGAGAAGAGAGCTGTTTTATTGACGGTATACGGTAGAGGCCACAGTTTGGAGCTTTGTGTCTCACTCTGGACGCTTAACAGCCAGTCCCATGAGGGGAGATCGCCCCCTAATGGCATGTGAAGAACCCAAATACTCTTGCTTTGGGCTTTTAGTTATAAAATGTAAAATTCTCAACTTGGTGTCAATTAAAACATTCACATTAACATAAAATAACATAAAACAATTAAAGGATAATTTCCTGGCATATTCAAGTTTAAAATCTTGTGTTACATATTGTGCTATATAACTGAAGAAGGGCAAAATAGTATGTTTATTACATGAAGAGTCTTTGTAACTCTGTAGACCTTTACTTGAAGTAGTACAAATTCTATTTAGTTCTTTGAAATTCTGCATTTTTATCCTTAAGTTTCTGTTATCTCTAAACTCTTTTTTAATTAAATATTATCTTAGTTCTGAGATTTTCACCATGAAGTTTTTTGAAAGAGGACTTGAAGAGATGGTTAAGTGTTCTTAAGAAAAAAAGGTAAAGTAAATGTTTAACCTCTCATATTTAAGCAGCATACAGCGCAAGTTTATTGTTCAGTTGTTGCTATTTTAAATGTATGTACTTTTAATTACTGAAATCTGAAAGAAAGCTTTCTTCTACATCAGAGTCTTCCGAAGACTATGGTACAGAAATTAAATTAAAAAAAATTTGTCTGTAAGTAAAATACAGTAAATAAAAAGATGTAGTTAAGGAGAATTGTCACGTATATGAACATTCATTAGGAAATAAGGGTAAATAGAGATCCAAAAACTCTTAAGAAAAAATGGTTTTGAAAAATATCTGGCCTAGGAATTATTTTTATCTTCTATATAATTTTGCATAAGCATGCATTCAATTCAGACATACTCTAATATGTAAGCAAGAACACATATGGAATTGAATTGATATATTCTAGAGAGTTATTCACAAATGGGTTTGTTAACAAAAATATTTTTTCATACAAGTATCAAAGAGAATTTTTCGGGATATAATTTCTTGCGTGTGATCACATGCTCAAAAAGTGAATTGAAATCAGAACTGTCCCAACAGCACGATGCAAAACAACTTCCCAGAAATCTTCTCTGGTAAACACGGGTTCTAATTTGGGTGGTCTGTAGGTGAGTGCGTAATTGATGACAGCTGTATGCCTGCAGAGTAAATAATGCATGCAATTTCCTGAGAAAACTCAATTTCTTCTACTTGATCTCAGTTTCCACAGTTTTTCTTGAACTGAATAAAATCTTGAAAATAAAAATTATAAAGAGATGAATAAAATTGGAAATATAAAATGTGAAAAATAAATTATTCTGTTAGTCTAAATTAAAAAGAGACTTAGTACGATAAAAATTAAAATCCCGTACTCACATTTGGAATTCTGAGGGGTCCCAGGTGAGGACTACTGATATTTTTGCATCAGTAGAGGAACAGATTGAATTGGGTAATGGCTACACTCAAGGTTGAGAGGTTTTAGGGATTTTAAAAATTGGTTTTGTTTCATTACAGATATGTCCCAATGATTTTTGTTTTAACTTTCTATTTTTAATGTTATCTTAATGTTTTTAAAGAAATAAAACAATACCATCAGTATCTCTGTGTTATCGCAGGTATAAGCCAATGCTGTGTAAAAGACATTATACAAGATAAAAAAGAACTCTAATTCCATTATCGAGTACAAGAAGAAATGATCTCCACCATTTTAGAGCTGTAGTCTAACCAACTGCAGATTTGATTCTTTATCTCTGCTATGTCTTGAATCTCTGAAACTTTCTCATTCAATGCTGCAAAGTAGCCTGATTCCAAAGGTACAGCCCACTGAAAAAGCTATTTTAGTATAAGACTAGATTAAAATGAGATTGTTTTATTTGGTGCTTCAAAATATTTTTGAAAGAGGATTTCTGCATCGTTATATTTTGACACTTTGCATTCTGTAAGTGCATCAATCAGAGCACATGATTTTCTTAATATTTCCTTTTACATTTGAATTAACTCTGTCCATATGGCAGCTTCTCCATTAACCCTTCTTCCACTGCTAGCAGTTAGTGATTCAAAAAAACTTTTTTCTCTTTCCTTATTAAAATGGCAACGCAGCGTCCGCTGCCTGTCGGATGGCAACGCGCCAAAGAGTCAGGTAATCTCAGCGGGTGAAGTTTAATCCTAATTAGAGCGGTGTCGATGGAACGGTGGAGCTGTTATTGTCACAAGCAGGAAGTGCACTAGACAGGTGGTTTCAAAGGCAGGCTATAAAGAATGTGCAGCACATAATAAAGTCACCAGAGACCAGCCGGCACAAGGATTCCGATGCTCTTTCTGGAGCTGACCTTTTCACAGAAAGTGGGTCTTTTCTTATCCCTGTGATAAATGTGAGCCTAAGTCATAGAATCATGACCTTTGAGCATATGGGCTGACTTTCAACAGACTGTCCCTTAATTCCCAGCAAGGCAAGCACTCTCTGGTGACAGTAAATGACGATCGTTATTTTCACGCGGAGGCTGTTGGAAGCAGTCTTTTTGCTGTAGCTTCATTTAGATGCACATTGTCATAAAGTCAATTGCCAATCTGATGTACTGTAGCTCTATAATTGAGAGTTCCTTCAGCACTAATTAAATAAGTCCAAACAGAGCAAAGAGTAAGGATAAACAACCCCTATTTTTATTTGCATGTTTGAAACTGAAATATTTTTTTACTTAGTAATTTTAAACAGATATTACAGCTTTTGGCCTCAGTTTCCCATCTAAGAACCTAAGAAATATTTCATTGTTATGACCTAATGAACCCATCTTAAATGTGTGGCACCACATCAACATTGCATTTTCAGATATATTGAAATAGCGTGATTAGGTAAGAATCCACACACCCGTAGCTACTTTCCATGCTTAGGTTTCTTCTGAAATACGTTGTGCCTGGCTGTCACTTCAAGACATTCTTATGACCTGGTGAACACTCAGTTAGTTCTCCATATTTCTAGATTGAGGCTAAACACCTCTCGTCGCAGTTCTTGCCAGTTTGGTCTTCCTGGAGCCCTCGTTGGAAAACTTCATGTCTTGACAGAATCGCTCACGCTTATTCTTTCTCTTCTTTGGCTTCGCTCCCTTCCATGGTTGTGAATAGCCTGCTATGTGGTCAGTTCATTTCTCAATATGAGTTTCTCTCCGGTCAGCCAGCTTCTGGCCTTCTGAATGCTCAGTGTTCATGTGTCTGAGTGCACACACAGCCAGCACACGAGAGTGCTTGTCCCAGGAGGGACTGAGCAAGGTGCAGGTGAGAACTAGGGACGCCCATCACGATGTTGTGTCAGGTCAACATGTCCTGTATTTTATCAATAGACAAAGTAGGGCTATAACCAGATCCCAGCACAAGCACTCAATTGTTGCATGATTCTGAATCTCAAAGAGACATTTTTTGGATTTTTTCATGACACCAATCTCCTATGTCAGTAAACAGTGTGTTGTACTATCGGTCCTGCATGCTTGGCCAGAGATCACCATTGTTCCTATGTGATAAAAATGGGCTGTGGAAATGAACTTTCCAGCTCAGATTGTCCAGATCTCCTCACCCGACACACCCTATTCTTCATAGCCATTGGAATCTGCTGGAACGGTCTGAGAACCATCTTTACTCGTGGAAGATAATACCCGAATTGCGAAAAAATGTTATCAAAATAATATAACTATAATCTCACACAACTTGAAAGGATAGAAATCTGGGAAAATTTTTCAAAATTTTGGCATTATGATTATATTGTGTTTGTAAGGAAGAATTATGAGAAAATCTTAAGTGCCTGCCAAGCTCCAATTCAACAGCCTCCCTGGATTTAATTTCTTAAAATAATTGGTCATAATTCCCTATACTTTTACTTAGATGCCTTATATGTAATGGCTTAGTATTTTAATAAACATTTCTAGCCCTTTCTGAGCCTGTGTTCTGTTTAAAGCCCCCGAGTTCTGCATTTTCCTGGCTATAGAAAAAGAGCGAGAAGATGCCTGACCAGAGACACCAGCTGCCAGATTGTCTCAGAAAGAAGAAAAAGTTTTAGATGAAAAAGAAAAAAACAAACAAACAATCATAGATCAGAAGTAATTCTGAGAGAAAAGTGCCAGAACCTTCAAGAGATTCCACAGCCAGAAGTTGTGGAGCAGAACAAGGAGCAAGATATCAGCAAAAGTCACCCCCTGACAAGAAATTTGCAGTCTGGCAAAAAACGTAGGTGGAGCAGTTTGTTTCTCCCTCCCTCACATCTCTGGCGGTCAGCACGCTCCCGAGCTGCTGGAGAGCTTTTCTACCCTCATGAGCCCCAAAGCTGCAGCCACCAGTAAACTAGAAGCTTCTCGAGGACAAAGCACCAGGCTGCCAGCCCCCTTGGTGAGCTTCCAGTCACCACAGACCGGAGCCAAGATGGCAGGTACCATATTGCTTTTCCACCCACTGTGTGTGTGGCTTTGTCATCCCCATGGGGCTTCAGCCCCTCTGTTTTTATCTTGGTCGCTCCTACACAAACATTTCCCAACTCTGTCCCAGATTTCGTGAGTCACTGGGGACTGGGAGGACCCAAGGGATCTACAGGGGACCCAGAGCCTGGACATTCTGGACAGCCTGTTTTCTGGAAAGAGGTACAGAGAGGACCAGAGAGCTAGCTTTCTTCCATTCAGACTCTTTTCCTCTGATTTTCCTCTCCTGCCTGTTACTGCAGAGAGAGACACTTGAGCTGGGGCAGTCAGGAGTTGATGCTTCCCCTCTGTCATGGCTTCCACATTCACAGAGTAAAGCTCAACCCTTTTCTCTTAAAAACATGCAGAGGACTGAGGGGTGCTCAGGCTGTGAGCTCCCTGCTCACCAGCTCTCCCCAGTGCTGCTTGCCTGACTGCTTCGACAGAGCAGCTCATACCCCAAAGCAGAGGGACATCAAACCTGCTTGATGGCAACTGAGGACCAGCATGCTTCTACCTGGCACAGTCAGGGATTGATCTTCAGCGACCCAGGAACAGGACTGCAGGCCAGATCCCAAACCCCCAGGACTCAATCATGTTGCTTGGGGGCACGGAGAGGACATCTGTGAATTAATTTCGGGAGGCAAGAGAGTCCACATTGGCAAAACTGAAAAGAGAGCACAGTGTGTGTCCACGCTATAGCACAATCATGGAGAACCCATCCTCCCACAGGAAGGCCACTCTCTCAGCTCAGGGCAGGATCCTGGATAAGGAAGCTCCCAGCCCACAGTGCCTTTATGAGGGAGGTCAGCTAGTTTGTGCTCCTGCCTTTGGGCAGATGACAGAGGGAGACTGTGGAACAGGGTCAGGAAGGAGGAGAAGAGCTAAACCTGCTTCTGACAACCAGATTGTGGATCTCAGATGGCCCCCCACCTCCACAAGCAGACTTTCTGGCTGGGTGGGGACACCTCAGCTCCTTGCAGGTGGCTTTCCACAGAAGCCTGAGTGGATCACTGACCCTGACCAAAACAGCTACCTTACTAATTTTGTGAAACCTGAGGGCACGTACACCCAACCCAGCGCTGCCCAGCCTTACCCTGCCATACATCTCTGCTCTGGCAGAGAATAAGGACTCACCTTGAAGTTCCAGGGCCTCACCCACTACCAGGGGCATTCAAGTGCTTCTTCTGAGGGGCTAGAGATGGTCATAGGTCCCAGAAAGAACACTATAGCTTGTTACTTCTGGCCACCTACTGACAGGGAGGTCAATTTGCACAGCCATTTACAGCATTTACTGACTCAATCATACAAGGTGTGGTTGACTCTTATCCCCTAGCACCGCCTACTGTATCAGTGATTATACTGGTCATGCCAATACAATTCAAACTGTTAAGAAGACTACAGGGCTGGGGATAGAGAAAGGATCTCAAATACTTCCATCCTCCCTCATCAAAGAGATACAGGGAATCTGCACACACATATAGCTCACCACTACTGTAGCCTATAAACAACTAGTGACTGAGAAAACCCCCACATTAAGGATATCTATAACCAAGGCATCCATATAGAACCTAGACCCCCAACACAGCACTCACAAGCATCCACATACACTATAGACAATCCCTTATGAGTGAGGAGGGAAGGAAAAAAAAAGCCCCATCTGAACAAAAGAAAATCCAAATATAAGAAGTGACAGCTTCCCCAGATGAGAAGAAATTGGTGAAAGAAGCATGAAAGTACGAACATATGAAAAATCAGAGTGAAAGAACACCACCAAAAGGGAACACCAGCTCTCTAGTAATGGATACCAACCAAAATGAAAATATTGAAATGACAGATAAAAAATTACAAATATGAATTGTAAAGAAGCTCAATTAAATCCAAGATAAAATGGAAAACCAACTCAAAGAAACCAGAAAAATAATTCAGAAAATTAATTTAAAAACTCACTAAAGAGTTTTACATATTAAAACAAAACCAAATAGAACTTTTGGATATGAAGAATTCATCTAAGGAAATACAAAACACAGGGGAAAGTTTTAAGAATAGACTAGACCAGGCAAAAGAAAAAATCCCAGAGCTTGAAGACACCTCAACTCTTTTGAATTAACTGAGTCAATCAAAAATAAAGAACAGAGAATTAAGTGGAAGGAACAAAGCCTATGAGAAATATGGGATTATGTAAAACAGACAAATGTAAGAATCACAGGCATCCCTGAGGGTGAAGAAGAAAATACGCAGGATGGAAAACCAAATTGAGGGAATGATTAAGGAAAACTTCCCTGGTGTTTTCAGAGATTTAGACATCCAGGTAGAAGAAGCTCAATGAACACCTTGGAGATTCATTGCAAAGAGGCAATCACCAAGACGCATAGTCATCAGACTGGCCAGACTCAACACAAAGGAGGAAGTTGTGTGAGTCATGAGGCAAAAATATCAAGTAAATTAAAAAGGACAACCCACCAGGGTAACTGCAGATCTCTCAACTGAGACCTTACAAGCTTGAAGGGATTGGGGACCCAGCTTCACTCTTCTAAAAATAGAATAACTTCTAACCTAGAATTCTGTATCCTGAAAAGTAAGTTTCATATGTGAAGGAGAAATAAAGACTTTTCCAGACCCAAAAAAAAAAAAAAAAAACAAAAAAACAAACAGTGAAGGAATTTGTCAAGACAAGATCTGCCCTACAGGAAATACCCAGAACCGTATTATACATGGATCAGTGCAATAGACATCCACCAGTGTAAAATCACCCAAAAGTTAAAGCTCGAAGCTTATATAAAACAATAGCACAACAGGTAAAACAAAGCAATAAGGTACTACCCAACAGGGTGAACAGAACAGCATCCCACATATCAATTCTATCAATCAAAGTTAATGGTCTGAATGTCTCACTCAAGAGACACAGGCTGGATGAATGGATGAAAAAATATAACCCAAATGTCTGATGTTTCCAGGAAACACCTCTAACCTACAAGGACTAATACAGACTCAAGGTGAAGTGATGGAAAAGAAATATTCCATGCAAACGGAAGTCAAAAGAAAGCAGGTATAGGTATTCTCATGATAAAATTAACTTTAAATCAACAATAGTAAAGAAGGACAAAGATGCTCATTATGTAATGGTAAAGGGATCAATTCAACAAGAAGACATAATAATCCTAAATATTAAAGCACTTAACACAGGAGCGCCCAGATTCATAAAACAAACCCTGCTAGAACTAAGCAAAGTGATAAACAGCAGCATCGTAATTGCTGGGGACTTCAACACCCCACTGACAAAACTGGACAGATCATCCAAACAGAAAATAAAGAAAGAAACTCTGGACTTAAAAGGGACTCTAGAACAAATGGGCCTAACAGACATTTACAGAACATGTTACCCCAAAACTACATTCTTCTCATCAGCACGTGGAAAATTCTCCAATATTGATCTTATCTTTGGCCGCAAAACATGTCAGAACAAATTCAAAACAACAGAAATCATAACTTGTATCTTCTCAGACCACAGTGGAATCAAATTAGAAATGAAATTCAAGGGAAACACTCGATTCTGCACAAAGTCATGGAAATTAAACAATCTGCTGCTGAATGATTACTGGGTCAATAATGAAATTAAGATGGAAATAAAAAGATTACTCACATTGAACAACAAAGGGGACACAGCTATCAAAATCTATGGGATCCAGAAAAATCAGTCCTAAGGGGGAAATTCATACCTTAAATGTCAACATCAAAAAGACAGAACGATCACAAATTAACAATCTAATGACACATCTCAAGGAACTAGAAAAGAGCAAACCAAACTCACAGCCAGTGGGAGTAAAGAAATAACTAAGTTCAGAGTGGAACTAAATGAAATAGAAAACAAAAAACAGTACAAAGGATCAATGAAAGAAAAAGTTGTTTCTTTGAACAGAGAAACAAAATTGATACACCAGGATTAGAAGAGACAGAATCCAAATAAACTCAATAAGAAATGAAAAAGGAGATATTATAACTGATACCACAGAAATACAAAATATCATCTGTGAATACTATGAAAATCTCTATGCACATAAACCAAAAAACACGGAGGATAGACAAACTCCCGGAAACCCACAACCTCCCAAGACTCAATCAGGAAGAAATAGAAGCCCTGAACAAATAACGAGCTATAAGATTGAATCAGTAATAACGTATCTTCCAACAACAACAAAAAAGCCCCAGACCAGATGGATTCATAGACAAATTTTACCAGACATACAAAGAAGTGCTGGTAGCCATACTGTAGAAATTATTCCATAAGATCAAGAAGGAGGGAATCTTCCCCAATTTATTCTACAAAGCCAGTATCATAATGATACCAAATCATGAAAAGACACAACAAAAAGAGAAAACTGCATAACAATATCCCTTATGAATATAGATGCAAAAATCCTCAATAAAATACTACCAAACCAAATTCAACAGCACATTAAGACATAATTCACCATGACCGAGTGACCTTCATCTCAGGGATGCAAGGATGGTTCAACATATGTAAATCAATAAATGTGATTCATCACATAAACAGAAGCAAAACCAGACAGCATATGATCGTCCCAGTTAATATAGAAAAAGCATTCAAAAAAATTCATCACCCTTGCATGATAAAAACCCTCTACAGACCAGGCATAGAAGGAACATATCTCAAGATTATAAAAACCATATATAACAAACCCACAGCCAATATACTGAATGGGAAAAAGTTAAAAACATTCCCACTAAGAACTGGAACAAGACATGTGTTCCCAGTGTCACCACTTGTATTCAACACAGTATTGGAAGCCCTGGCCAGAGCAGTCAGGCAAGAGAGAGAAATAAAAGGTATCCAAATTGGGAAAGAGGAGGTCAAAGTAGTGCTTGATTTTGACACATATGTAAGGTTTTTAACTGTTTGTTTAAAGAAATGAAAGATTTTAATGTAGCATAAAGCTTATTCAAATATCCTCTCTACATAAAGTACCAAGAGAGATCTTCTGGAGAATATAGTAATAAGTATTTTATAAGCCCTTTCCTGAGAATCCGGATCTGGTGGGAGAGACAAACACTTTTACCCTCAGCTGCTGTCAGTTTGAGTCGCTGCAGTTACTACGGGGAAGTATAAACAAACTGCGGCTGGAGAACAGAAATAAAGGTACTATTAATTCTGCCTGGGCCTGAGGAATCAGGGAAGGCTTAACTAAAGAATTAAGTTTGGAGATATGTTATTTATTTATATTCATGTATTCAAAATACATTTTAGGATGTTTACTTTCAGTTTTACTCATAAGAATGATCAAAGCCCAGGCGGACAGTATTATACACAAAAGAAACTTTAGATATTATAGACTGCCTAGCAGGGAGTAACATTTTAAGTTTTTTAATTATAAAATGGTACAGGCGATATTGCTGATAATGTCCAGTGAGCCAATGAATGAATATGCAAAAGCTTAATGAAATACATGAAATTATTCATAATTCCATCATCAAGAGGTGTGCTATGCCTCTTTCTACTTTAATTTAAATACTATTTTACACAAATTAAATTAGTCCACATCTATGCTTGTGCTAGCTTTTTGATTAATATAAAAATACATTAGTAAATTAATAAAATTTTAATGTTTATGTAATATTCTTTGATACAAATACATCATGAGTATATAGCCATCTTAAAATTATTGCTATATACTTTCTTAACTTTTCTCCGGTAGTTGCTATAATTTACGTTCCCACCAGCAATATGTGAAAGTACTTTTTCCAGTAATCTTTTCAACATGAATCACAATTTTTTTACTTTATTACTGTTTTGTGTTGATTTCTGTAATTAATAAGTGATTGTGATGATAAATTTATATTTTATATGTTTATAGTTTATGCGATTTTAGAACACTTTCTATTGGACTGTCTTTAAACTACAAGGTAAAGTCACATATGTCATAAAAAGCTTGATCAGGAGAATATACTGTCCCCAAATCAGTCTATGTTTAAGAATAAGTACAAACATTTCCTCTGCTTTAACTCACTTTCTTCATGTATGTCTGACACCAGAAAATTTCATAATCCATGATACTATGCAAAGTCTAAGCATAATCTTCAGAAAGATCCCGTCACAACATAAAACACTACTCAATGTTCTCATTGTTCAGCCAATAGGCACTGAGTGTATGAAATTCCTAAGTTCCTACTTATAATCACTAGGTGGTAAGGGGGTCTGGGTTTAGAATCTGTTGTACATTTGGAGGGTGCATTGTATAGTGAAAAGATCAAACATTTTTCATCTGACAGACTTGGACAGAAACCTTACTTTAATGAAATTGGACATTGGAGAAATCTCATAATCCCTCTGGAATATAGGGTTTTTTTTAGTTAAAAAAACTACAAAAATCACTTTTCATACATTCCTGAGTGAATAGGCAAATCATCACATAATACATGCAACAAATAACGGCATTAGTTTTCTCATTAACTGAATAGTTTCAGCACTGAACATGCTGTTTTTATATTATCATTTGATTTCTTTTTTGATTTGTCAGAGGAGTTTTTTTTTCTTTTTCTTTCTTCTAGTGATACAGCATACTGTCTTTTCTCTCTTTTTTTCAAATAGGCTATTGGTTAAGTTCACTACCCCTCTTTCTGCTAATTGTGTATCTTTATATTTTCATCTAAGGGATTATATTTTTCATTTCTAAAATTCCTATTTGGCTCTTTTTTATAGCTTTATTTTTTTAGATAAGATCCTTCATGTGCATACTCATTGTAATGTTCATTTCATTTAAGTTCTTGATCATGTTTATAGCTGCTACTTTAAATTCCTTGTCTGATATTTTGCAACATTTGGGCCATTTTAAAGTCTGCTTATATTGATGATTTTTTGTTTCCTCCATGGCTTGCTTTCCTCTATTTGCACAAATCTACGTAAGTTTTTAGTGCATTAAGAACATCGATGAGGACATATCTTCATCTTCCTGTGAAGACTGACTTTTACTATGGCTGGCAGCTAAATCACTATTGGATTACCTTGAGCTTCTGAAAGACTGATTTTCTGCATTGTTAGCCTGGTCCTGGGAAAGCCTGAGGTGCTTTGCTTTGCACTGGCATGTGTCAGACTCCAGACTCCGTCTCCCTCCCCGCAGGTGTCGGCGGCAGCTTTTGCTCTGAGTTCTGTCTTCAGCTTGTGGGCCTCCTGGAGTCCCCACCACACAAAGGCAGTTAGACGTCAGCTGTGGATTTTATACACGACTTCGGTAATTCTCTGCGGCTTCCCCTCTAACTCCCAGCCACTCCAACATCCTCGAGCCCTGTTTCTAACATCTTGAACCCATGTGACTGTGGCTCTCCACTGGAGTTCCAGACCGTCCCCTGACACTGACTGGGAGTCCACTAAACACACGGAAAAGTCGTGTAAACCCGGATCCCAGGCAGTCAGCGTGGCTTCACCCTCTCAAACGCCCAGTAGCCGCAGTTTCTCCTCAGTAGCTCCAAACGATGGAGTTTAGCATTGTAATATATTTTGAAACGTATGTTGTGCCCTGTGTCCCAGGGTTCTCGATCTCCCACCATGAGTCTCTGGTCCTTTCCGTGGGGCGAGTGGGAGGAACCAAGGGCTCAGGGAGGCCGGGGTGGCGGGAGCGTAGGCAGTGCTGTTCCTTTGATGCTGGGAGCACAGGACCACCGACTGCAGAGCAGCTCGATCAAAGAGCCGCTTCTTGCGATTCTGTCTGACGCAACACCTGAAAACTCTTTGAACAGACACCATGTTGTTTGAACATTAATTTCATAGCAATAGCTTACAGTTGTAGAGCAGGTACAGAAACAGTATCCCGAAGACATTTTCCCGAAAAAAATATGTGTCTTTATAAATAAAACCATTAGCATTTTCACACCAACAGTCAAGAGCATATTCAATGACAATTAGACTGCCATCTTGCAAACACGAACCGGAGCGTACCTATCTCATGTATAGAAAGCTATGTAGCCTCAAAAGCATACTTGCATGATGCTATAGGAAAAGAGGGACTAGGTCTGTGAGTTTCTTTCTTAAAAACCCTGACCATTGTGATTCCTATCAGTGCTGCCCATGTGGTTTGATATTTGCTACAGGGGTGCTGACGAGAACACAGGGAGAACGGCAACCGCGCGGGGTTCCCGTGCCCGCCACGGCCCGAAGTGTGTTAGCGCAGCCTCAGGTCTGCAGAAACTATGTTCCTTGCTGCCTGGCACTGAGTTTCAGCTGGCAAAGGGACACTTCTTTAAGGGCACTGTACAGACTTGCCTGGTAGAAATTATAAGCTCTGTAAACTATTCACTGATCAACTTTTGTTTTTCGGGTTGATCTCATCAGACCTGGGTTCTGATGGAAGTGCTGTACTTCACTGCGGTGCTGTAGAACAGGCAGAAACCACGTCTGAAAAGACCTTTTATCTTTTAGCAGGGTGGACATGTGTTTCAACTTTATTTCCTTTCATGTCAGGCCTGAAGTCTGCAGAAATTTTACTCATTCTCTGTGTCTTTCTGATCTTTCTCTCTCCAGAGACTGTTTTGAAGTAACATTTGTGGAAAATATTAGTGTCCTTAATCGAAGCATCCTTGGCAGGTTGTTTGTGAAACACACGTGACTAACGCTCAGAATAGTACTTCACTGTTAGGAACAAAACGGAAACCGCCTCCGTGGTTAACAGAGGAGGAGTTTGTAGATGGGAATGTGATAACTTGGTTTTCCTTCATTCCTATCACAATAGGAGAAAACACGTGAGGATCCATAACTACATTGTCTAAACAAAAATGTGAAAGAAAAATCTTGAGGTGGTATCATTTTTCTTTAAATGTATGAAGAATACGTCTCTATTAAAACAGTCATTTTGCTTGATGGGCAAAATAAAGTTAGCCCATATGAAGAGTGAGCTTCATTAACAAGAATCTCTTTTGAATAAAATGGTAATTTGGTAGTTGTGTTTTTCATATTATTTTGTTAAGTGTCAAACACTGAATTGATTAGCGCATGATAATGTATGAAACTTTGAGAGCCAACATGGATGTCATTGTAAAGCTTTGTATAATTATCAGGATTGACAAATTCAAAGTTGTGAGGTCTTATTGCTTTCACTTAAAATAAACAAGAAATATTGGAGTTTAAATTAAATTCCATGCTAGGACTGGGGTATCTCTTTATTTTTTCGGGATCCTCATCAACACATAGCAATATTGCAGATGGAGCCTACACGACCAAACCATCAGCAATCCTGTTAGATTTTCTCCATTCTGATAACCCACTTCAATGGTAGCCATGTAGCAAAAATTTTAAAAACACAAGGGTGAAAGGAGAGGGAAGGCAGAAATGAGCACGTGAGAAGACGGCTCACGTGACTGCTCCCCCACGCACAGACAGGCGACGACTTCCCAAGCTCTTGCGCTAAAAGGGTCTAATATACTCACCCAAGATTTGAGGAGAACTTCCAATAATAAAAAAGGATAAAAGATAAACAGAAAAAATAATAACTCAGAAAAAGAAGAGGCAAAATTGATATTATTCTAAGCAGATTATTAGGACAACTTTGAGGGAAAAGAAAGCCAGGAAACGAAAAATCAAAAACTGGGAGAAAGCTGCTACAAATTAAGCATGCTAGACAGAACATGTAGCTTTGGCTTAATGGGCAGAAAGTAGAACTGATAGCAGACTGGAAAGGTAGACATTGATATTATGCAGTAGCAAATATTTAGTAAAAGTACTACTTACACCATTTGGAAGGCAGACCCTGTGCCCACGGAGCCTGCAGCTTCAGTGGTGAAGTGTTGGAGGAAAATGCTATGTGTTTTCTTGGTAATTATCATCTGTGATTAGCAAAGTATTATTTAAAAATGAGCTCAAGCAAACAAAGCAAGTGAAACTGAAAAGGAAAGGAAGAGTCCAGAAATTTGGGACCTCAAACGTTTGTGTTTTTTATTTGTTGACTTCAAAAGGTTGAAAATATTATTGAGAAAGAGTTGAGAACAACAAACACCCAAATGGTCATTAAAATTCCCTCCAATAGAAAGATCACATGAGCCTAAGCCTGATCATTCCAAAGGGCCCTCATTCCCCTGAGGGGAAGAGACTTGGGAACAGGTATAAAAGTTGCAGATGCAAAGATAAAATCTCTTTTTTTCATATCCAGGCAAAATAAGGCCAGAAAGGCCCAAAGGAGAGGTGGCTCCTGCTTACATGTCCAAGATAATAATTGTTCCTGAGGACTTTCTAAAAACCTTTCATCTGTCTCCTCCTTTGAGAAAGCTTATCACTAGATATTCTTTAGGACTGCAGTAATTCAGGTAAGATTCTCGAAAGAACACCTGTCCAGTAATGGCATGTCCCCCAGTGAACTGGTAAAACTTTGGTTTGGAACCTCTGGAACCAATGAACTCTGTTTCTAAGCAGCTTATGTAAATCTGTTTTTGCTAATAAAAGCTCCCTTTTTCGCTTCGCTCACCCAGTACATGGCTGGCCTGCCCTTCCGTGCATTCTGGATTATAATTTCCCAAGTAAACCCAATGTCTTTAGAAATAATTTTCTCTATTTTTTCCCCATTTTTTCTTTTTAGATTGGCACAAGCAAGCAATGAAATAAAGCAGGCTTGAGAATTATGTCTAACAAAGTACTTGGCGCCTTTACTGCCACAAGAAACAGATGGAAATAAAGTATATCAAATATCTACTAGGTTTTTGGGAGAACGGTACTGCTAATAAAATTCGGAGCCTGCGGTGGACTGTCACAGCACTGAAGCAACGTTCAGACGTCCAAACCGGTGCCAGCGGGGCCTGAGCTATGCAATCGGCTCACTCCGGAGGACACGGTGCTCTTCAGTGTCCACGAAGATAAGGTCCCAGGGACATTGAGCGAGGAGCAGCCTGCCGGAGAGTGCAGCTGGGGGCAACAGAGAAGGCGCAGAGATCATCCCGCTGAGGCAGAGGAGCCGGTGCCTCATCTAGAACCTCCCCACCTGCAGGGCAGGGGCTCCTGCCAGCTGTCGTCTTGCCCTGGACCGTTTCCCACCACTCGCCTTCCATCTCCCTGTTCTCCATGGGGCTTTCCTGTGGTTACCCCGTCACTGTGTCACTGTCACACAGGGTTTTGTTTGGGGAGTGGCGGCCTTTCCTTGCCCGCCCACTCCTGCGTGGGTAACACGCTCCCACTCACCGCGGGGCATCTTAATGCGCACCTTCGTTCTAGCCGTCACCTTCTCCTGAGAAACTGTCATAATTTTGGTGAAGACACTAAAAGTTCATGACTTCCACTGAGATGTGATGGAAGGAGGAAGAAGCTGCTGAACTTGGAAACACAGCTTTTCCAGCCCCGTCCCTGAAGAACGCGCCCACCGTGGAATGTCTTCTCTCGGGCAGGTGACACAGCACCTGAGGGCTCTCGTTTCCCGTCTGTATACTGAGTGAGCAGAAGGTCACCGCGCTGTCCAGGCTGAGAGGTAATCAGTGCTGGTCTCAGTACTCGGTACAGAGTACTGGCACGGTAGTCACCGAATAACGCGGAGTGCTTCTGTAAACAACGGTTGTAGAAAAACATCCACTTGCTCCACAACAAACTTGCCTACAAAGCTTTATTCATTTCTCTTTTATTCCTCTTTTTCCCATGTTCTAAGCTATCCCTACGATATTGCAAATTTCTTGTCAATACTTTCTCCTCAGTGCTTTTGGCTCTGCAGAATAAAGCCCTCTTCTTAAAATGACTTTCTCAGATTTTTAATTACATGATATTTTAGAGAACCAAGTAATTTTATAAAAGGAATGATAATATATACGTATCGCCTCCCAGGTATTTCAAAGCTCTCCAACAAACATCTGCATCCTTGTCTGAGGAAAGCGTTTGTCTCATTGGTATTTGAATATATATGTCTGTTTACATATTTCTAGGACTTACCTGTGCAACTATTAACACTGGTTATTTTTAATATCTATGTTTATTTATGTAACAAGAAAAAAGCCCTCTTCCACAGAAGTATGTTTTACATCCTTTCTTACTTGCTTTGAGCTGCTGTAACAGAGTACCTGAGATTGGGCTGTCTGTGAAGAGCAGACACTTCTTTCTCAGACCTGGAGGCCGGGAATTCACCATCAAGGTGCTGGCACCTGGTGAGGCCCTTCTTGTTGCGTCCTCACACGACAGAAGGCAGAAAATGGGTGAACTCCCTTCCTTGATTCCTTTTAAGACCGTTCGGAGACCTCGGAATCTAAATGCCTCCCGTAGGGTTCACCTCCCAACACTGTTGCATTAGGAACTAAATTTCTGACACGTGGATCTTGAGGGACATGTTCAAACCATAGCACACACAGTGTGACAGTCTGTTGAACTGAATACATGTGACAAATGTTTAAGCTTAAACTGCTGGTTTTAAATGGTACCTAGGCAAGAACATCCAGACCAATTTAACGTAATATGTACATCGAATTCCAAAGTGCACACAGTTAGATACATTAACAGATAAATTGCTTGTTTCATTCAAAAATAAAACGTATTTAGACTATTTATGATGTCAACACATTTGATCAGAGTCTCAGATAGAAAGCTTCGATCTTTTAATTAAATAATTGAACTCGGCTTTCTCTCTGTCACAATGCATGCTTGTATCATCACACAATTGACTGGAGGTTATATATAGTCTAACTTTGGGCATAAGATTAAGGTCTTGGCAAATAGAAATGTGGCTGCAGGCAGTCACAGGCTACTCTATGATTAAGCTTTTATATTAAATGACGTACTCTAGATTTTCCACAAAAAATTCCCATTTGACAGATTTTAATGTGTTAAAATTTACTCTTAGCTCTAATTTCTTTTCATTGATTTTTTTTTTTTAAAAAAAACAGAAAACATAAATAAAAGCTTTTTAGAGTTCCTTTGGGGAGTCTTGCATTAAGTTGTATAATACAAAGTCTAGATTTCTTGAAAAATTATGCTTAGGAAGAACAATTAGTGCATATTTGTGAAATCATGCTAGTAGTGAGGTTTTAAAGTCATTACTCATAACCTGAAAAAGATTTGTCACTGATGTTTCTGCCTCTGAACATAGTCACTGTGTCCCTACACAAAATATTTCAAATGATACTTAAAGTCTTCACTTCCTTGACTCTAAGTTTGTGGACCAAGTTGTGCCTGCTCAGGCCTGGCAGAGGTGTAGGGACTTCCAGGGCACGCTCTGCCTTCAGAGACGCAGTGCTGGGCAGGGAGAGAGGTGGAGGCAGGCACACGGGCTAAAGTCCTGGCTCCACACTGACCCAGCGGAAGCATTTGGGCAAGTCTCAGGATTTCTCTAGGACTCAGTTTCTCCATCATTAAATGTGGAGCAGGGAAGAGGGGGCATCTATGTGACCCTAACATCTTTTACACTCATGACACAGTAAAATTCCATGAAAGAGCAGGAGGTGAGATTCAAAATTGTTTAAATCATTAATCATATTGGAATTTGGACGCTGAAAATATATTCTGGTTATTTTTTAATACTGTCAAGACATTGAGCCCACTGCTTAATACTCCCCATCCTGCAGAGAAGAGTAAATAATTGCAATATGTTTCTACATCAGAGCATGGCTTTGATCAGAAAACAAGCTCAAAGTTTTCATACCCTGCTCACCACTCTTCTGTCTCCCTTTATGTCAATCACTGGACTTAGCTCGTAAAGTTTTAGGTACAACTCTTATCTACCCACCAGACACATGGATGCCAGACTGTAATATAAGGTTTTTAATGCTTTCCCAGTAGTGTCTGTGCATAATAGATATTCAGTCAATCCGTAAGTAATAAATAATCCGTCTCATCTCTACTCAATCCCAGTCTGTCCTCAACCAGCCACCACTTCCACCCTCATTTGACAGCCCTGGGATGACCAATGTCGCACCTCCTCCGACATCCTCTCTCTGACCACCGCCTCCTGTTCTTCAGTGCGTTGACTCCAGTATCCCCGCTGGAAATTGAGAATCACGAATGCTCTCTAGTGTCCTCACTCTCCATCACCGTTCACATCATCTCCTCAATTGTTTAATTTTTTTTTAAATTTTGTCTTTTTAGAAACAGGATCTTGCTATGTCGCCCGAGATGGTGTGCAGCGGCTCTTCACAGGCACCGTCATAGCTCTCTGCAGCTTCAAGCCCCTGGGCTCGAGGGATCCTCCTGCCTCAGTCTCCCGAGTAGCTGGGACTACAGATGCGAGTCATGGCATCCAGCTCCATCATCTGTTTTACTTTATCCTCATTTAAAAAGAAATTCTCTAAAATATGGGTAGATGCCCCTCTCCAAATTCTTGTCTTTTTATCATTTTCTAATACAGCCTCTATCCCCAACATACTACTAAAAGTCATCTTTTCCAGGCCACCATTGGTGTAGGAGAGGTTAACATTCACGCTTCTGTCCTCGGCCTAATTGGCCTTGCAGGGGTATTCAACACATTTGACCTTCCTCACCTAATTAAAATAGGTTTTTCCATGAAATTCATGATATTAAACTCTCCTGGTCCTTGTCCTACCTCATTGGCCACTTCTCACCAGTGTTCACTGTTCTTTATTTTTTCTAGTAGATTCTAACAGCTAGGTGACCCCAGAGCTCCCGTCCAGCTCAATGCTCCAGTTCTCTGTCCATTCCACTGCCCAGCGTGGCCCACCCAATTCTTTGACAGCGGAGATAGTCAATTTGCTAACGGTGTTCAGCTTCATGACCTTACTTCCGCATTCTCTGTTGATGTGCAGATCTCTACACTCTACTGTGCCTTTCATACCTCCATGACATTCACAAAAATAAGACACTCCATACTCAAAAATAAAATTTTAAAAACTGATCTTTTGATGAAATCCTTTTCACATACGATACCAAAATGTCCCTTCCCCAGACTTTCCAATCTCAGTAAATGGCTTACGTCTGCCCAGTTACCAAAATATCAGCTGCAAACATGGAATTCTTTCCTGAAATGTTATCGTCCCTCACATTTATCCTGCTCCTAAGCCATCACGATATTTTATTGGTTCACCCTCTAAAATGTATCCCGTATTGGTCTATTGCCTTCCAGCTTCATTGCAGGTAGTAAACTGATAATGTTCATCCCAGATTTCTTATTGAAAACTAACAATAGAAATTCTCTCCCCACTGGAAACTCCCACACTGTATTCCAGTCTCCTGACCCCTAGTTCCAGTGTTCTTCTTTAGCATGTTTCCGTACGCCTTACCCATTATTGCAAAGTGAAATCGCTTGTAGTCTCATCATATAACCTGTGGGTCAGCAAGTTACAGCCCCCTGACCAACTGGTCCAACAAATATTTTTAGGAATAAAGTTTTACTGGAACATAGCCATGACTATTGATTTATGTATTGTCTATAGCTGGTTTTGTGCTATAATAGCAGAATAGAGTAGCTGTGACTAAGATGCACGTAAGCCTAAAATATTTGCTGTGGTCCTTTACTGAAGAAGTTTGCTGACTCCTAATATATCCTGTATGTCGCCTCCGTTTCATGGAACATAGAAATGGGGCACTGCGATATGATATCAAACTTACAGACGTCTGGGGTAAAGTTATGACTTTTTGTCAAAGGCAAACATTTTAGGCCTCCCTACTACTCTCAACTCCTACCTCTGTCTTTGGGTACGTGCCTATCACAGGGCAGAGCGAGGCAAGTGTTCTTGGCATTCATGGCATCTTCTCGGTGAGCAGACGTGTGTTAATAGCTGCCCAACCCCGTGGTTCCCATGTGGGAAAAATGTTGTTAATCATAAATATATAGGCACAGGGAGAGATGCTGAAATCAAGGAATTAAATGGGTACATTTCAGTCTTGAAGGAGAATTTGAGGAGTTCCTTTTTTTTTTTTTTTTTTTAATTTCAATCCTCTGTGTTTCCTGAGTCTTCTTCCGGTTTTCTGCTGTGAATGTGATTAAGACGGGTATACGCATACACAAGGAGTGCAATGCGCACCACCTGAAGGATGGACATATTTGAAACTCGGACTTAGTGGGGGAGAGGGGGCAAGGGCAACATACGTAACCTAAGCAGCTGTACCCCCATAATATGCTGAAATAAAAAAAAAAAAAAGACACAGTCTGCAGCTCTGCTTCAGAAACCCAAGCAGCTGTGTTTGCCAAGTTAACAAAAAGAGACAGAGACTAAACCTGGCCATGGGATTAGATTTATAATTTAAGATAACAAATACACATCAGCTTGTTTATGTTCTTTACTGACAGCTTCATTCAGTAATATTTTTTTCTTAATGCTCTGCATGCTTCTCTCATTTCACTTATGTTCCTCAAATCCTTGATGGAATCGGAAATCAAGTAAGGAATCAGTAAATTAATGAGTATGCATTTTGAAGTTTATTTTTAGATACATTAATAGACTTTGACCAATAAACTGAGGTACAAAGAAATGCTGTGCACTGGCCTTGCTCACAGCATCCCCAAAGGTAACACGGTTCCTCCCAAGGTCTAGGAACAAAAGTATTTCCCCTCACCTGCTTTTGCAAGCGAGTGTCTTCTTTCTCTTGCAGAGGTGGGGTGGGGACTGTCGGTGCGTTAGTTTTCCACTGCGACTCCATGTGATACCCCTGTGCTGCTTCTAGCAATAGATGCTACCTTCGGCAGGCAGAAGCCCGTCTGTCCGCATCAGCTGTGAGTCCCACTTGGAATATACGATTTCTGGAAATCAGCTTTCATTGTGGGCCTCCAGTGAATAAGAGTCAATTTCTACAACTTTGGGGCCTCTTGAGTAATACAGTAAAATAAGTCATCAACAGATCCGACATTATCCCTCAACTATTAAATCCAAATTATATATTTTTATAATAAAATGGCATGGTGGAAAGAGGAAGCTCTCTAGTGGAAAGATATGTGTTTAAATTCCATTGTTGATATTTTAGTGGATGTGCTACACTGGGCAAAATACTTCACATCTCAGAAATATACTTTATATTTTTTCACTGATAAAATGATAATAAACCATTAAAACTGGCACGGGAATCAAATCATATAATATATCAAAAGTGCCTTGTAAAATATAAACCGTATATAATTAAATCAAACCAGGTATAAAACAATTTTATTATGAAAATAAATATGATATGTTTAAAAAATAACATTCAACAGTATTATGACAGGTCATACAACACAACAAGGTACCTTTTTCCTAAACTAGGGACCATTGCTATTAGCAGGTTTTCAGAAACTTTTCTCTTTTAAAGGTAAAATGTTTTGTCAGAGATATTGTTTGGCAGATGTTGACATTCTTTGATTAATATATTTAAATAGGAAGCTATTTTGCCATTTTATGCAATGCATTTATTATTCATAAAATCTTTCCCAAATGAAAGGCATTAAAAATTCTGCCCTTTTTTTAGTTAAAAAAAGGAAATTCAATAGCACTGTGTTTATTGTGCAGCTTCTTATTTCATACATTGACATTAAATAGCTATTGAGCCACAAATACAGGAGGGTGGTAAGCAGAATAGCAATCCCCTCGAAGGTGTCCCCTGTCCTCCTCCCCGGGATGTCAGGTTGTACAGCAGGCGGAGTCCAGGCAGCAGAGGGGGCTAAGGTTGCTAACGCCAGCCCGCAAACCGGAAAGAACCTATGGAAACGGAGAGCAGAACGGTCAGTGTGAGAGGATGTGATGGAAAAAGACCCAGTGGGTCCCTTTCGGCTTTGAAGATGGAAGGGGCGTCATGGGCCAAGTAATGTGGATTCCTCTGGAATCTGGAAAAGGCAGGGAAGCAGGTTCTCCCTAGAGGCTCCAGAAGACAAGGCCCCTCCCCGGAATGTGGATTTTAGCCAGTGAAATCCGTGTCACTGGAATTATGGGATAATCCCTTCCCTCGCCTTTGCCAGCTGCAGCAGGAAATTAAAACACGGAAGCACGTGAATACTGAGTTTGAAATTGTTCCAAGTGCCTGAATGCTATGCAAATTTTAAAAATCTGACACAACAAAAGAAAATATAACAATTGAAATCAGCTATACGTGAGTGAAAGAAGCCAGGTGTACAGACACCGATAGATTTTTCACTTGAGCACATCAATAAAGGTACTTGCAATATATCCAACAGCCATGTCAGTGGCACCATGCAAAGTCCCACGAAGTCTACCCTTTGCAATAATTTTTCTGTCTTGACTTCTTTGATAGCCTCCAGCTCTGATTACTCTCCTCTAATTCCTCTGGTTTTTCCTAAATGAAAATATCAGATTCCTGCGTCTCCTCTCAACATCTGTGCTTTTCACTGGTGTCTTCGTCCATTTTCAAGGCTGCAGCAACACTTCCCATCTCGATGGAAATCAACCCCTTATTCCTCCCATCCTGATATCTCTCTCCAGCAGAATCCCAACCTTTCCACCTGGCTGTGGGCAGCCTTCCCCCACCGCACCCAGTCTACCTTGACAGTCTCTGGAAGCAAAAATCCAACATGCCCTGTATTAAAACCTCGACCCCACCTCTGCCTATGTCTTGTTCACTTCAATGTTCAAGGAACAACACCTGTTTTCTTCAAGTCACTGCACCAAGAATCTCAATGTTTTTCAATCTCTCCTTCCATATCTAATCAGCCCTAAATTCTATCCTTGCAAATTCTCAAATTCTCATTTATTTTCTGTTTTATGATTACACTGCAAAGCCTTATTTTAGCTGGTCTTCTAAGTGGTCTTCCTGCCCTCTGCCACTTCTTGTCCTAATCAGTGCTATATTCTATGTCCAGTATAATTGGGAGGGCATTTCTAATTGGCCCCCAAATATTCAGGTTTTTTCCACTGCCCCAGATGACGTGCCAGCAGTTGGCAGTAATGTTCCACACTTCCACAGCACAGAGTTGAGGTATCTTTTCATATATGTCTCCAATTATCGTATGTCTCAGGATTTATTTATACTATCAAAAATTATTGCGAACACCACAAATCTTTTATATGTGTTATATCTACAGATAGTTAGAAGTTAAAGCTAACAGTTTTAAATTCTTTATTAATTCAAGTCAAAGTCACATCTTCATTATATATGAATATGGCATATTTGTGAAAAAAACTTATATTTTCCAAACAAAAAAGATAACGAGAAGAGTGACATTGTTTTTGATCTTGGCGAATCTCTTTAACATCTGGCTTTGTAGCTGACAGCTGGATTGTCATATATGCTTGTTGATTCAATCCATTGTCACACATTAAATTGCTCGAAATGTATAGAGAAAATCCAGTTTTACATGGTTAAGTATCTGAAAAAAGGAGGAATATTTTAAATAGGCTTTTAAATGTTTACAAATATCCACTTAAATAAAAAAAACAAAATTCAACAAGTGGTAATTTCTTAAAGATTACTTACAATGTGAAATCTGAAATTATATCAATTAAGTCTTTATACTATTATTACCTTAAGTCATCTCAGTCCATTTTTCAGTTTGAATGGATCATTTATCTATCCTGACTTGGTCATTGATAACATCATGCATGGTTCATTAGAAAACATTATTTTATTGAGTTATGCAGATCTTCCCACATTTCATTATACAACATCTAGAAATCACGTTCGTTAGTATCACTACTGAGCTTATCAAAAAAGTTTTTAAGTGTTGGGACACTGTTAGAGTCATGGTGGCAAACATCAGTTTTCCAAAATACTGAATTTTGCTTGATGGTTTGAATTTTATCACAGGCAATCAATATTGTCACTTGTTTTCCTTGGAGCATCAGGACTATCCCACTCATTGTTGAGAAAATTTCTGCCGAATATCTCAGCCTGAATAGCCTTCGCATCTATAATCTCTTCTAAGTGAAAATGGTGCTCCATGGAAAATGTCTAGTTCAGGTTACAGCTCAAACCACCACAGAAGCTGTTTTCCTCAAGAAAACCACCGTACGTCAGCACACCGCAGAAGTGCTGTGCTCCTCGTTTTGTCTCCCAGGATATTAGAAGATTTGTACTCAAGGCTTGAGAGTAACTGCAACTAATATTATACTTTTCCAAAGATATCCTTAAGAAAACCTACGTTTTTCCCCGCTGAATGCGATACGGCGAAAAACACAGTGATTACCTGTGTGATCTGGTCCCGCTGCCTGGGCTCGTGGCCAGGTGCCAGCAGTTTTAGCCACACTGCCTTCACACCGACTGTAAAAACGCCAACAAAGTTTAAAAAGACAAGTAATGTCTCAGTGTTATCATGAGAATGGTTCTGACTTCAGGGACCCTGAGATGTCCACAGACCACACTTGATGACTTGGCTAATTTAGTGCCTTTCAAATCATTTTAATTATTTTCACCCACAGTCATATGAAGACTGCATTTCTATAAAATTTAAAAGAACTTCTCGATGTGCAACGGGAGTGGGGGACACGGCCATCACCTGCCTGCCTCCGCGTCCCCCCTTCTCCAGTGACCCCGTCACGGTTCACGGCTCACACTCGGCAAACCAAAGTGCTCACGCGTGTGCTCCGCATCCACCGCTTCATTCCTGTCTCCTCACCGTCGCTCACGCCGTGTGTGCGCAAACCTTTCCTCACCGCTCCACACTCCCCAAGCCCTGGTACAAAACCTTTCTCCCTCTCACTTTGATTTTAGCTTAATCTATACCTGGGCCTTCACCCGCCTTTCTAGAATGCAGTTTCCTCCAGAGCAGGGTCCATATCAAATTCAATTTGCTTCCCAGAAAACATAAAGTGCTGGGAAATATTTACTGAATGTAATTGAAAATTTTCCCTACAAAAAAATTTTCCTGGGGTCATCAATTTTTTTTTGTTTCTGAAATGTCCAGTGTGAGGGCTGTGAATCCATCTTTCAGTCTTAAGAGCCTTCCCTGCATTTAGCTCTTAGAAAGGTTTCTTGTCAGAAGATGATTGTGATTATAAAAAATTTCAAAACAGGATCCTCCTGGCTTTAAAAGATATAATTGGATGAAACTGCAGAAATGCTTCAACAAGCCTGATTACAACCTAGCACTCCGCTCTGCCACGCAGGCTTCCTTAATGCTGGTGACAGAGTAGATTTCCCGAGGGCCTCTTCAGCAGGGCTGGGGATGCTGCTTCGTGAGTGTTTCCAGATATTCCCACATTCCCTTCACGCCACGTGTGATCACCGTCACTCTTAGAGTCTTTACATGTTCGCGCACACTAGCTGGCGACTCACCCACTAGGCTGAGTGCGTGGGATGCACAAGCAGCCCTCCTGGCAATTAGGCAACCTTGCGCCGTCACCTTGCTACATGCCAAGCAACTGCCGATGTGGAAACAAGAGTCAGTAGAGCCGGTACGGTACTGATGGATTTGCTGCGTTTCTAAGGATTCAGAATCTGCATATTAATGTCAAAAGCAGAGGCTTTGTACTGAACGTTTCAAGGGTAATAGTTGTATCTCAGAGGCTCAGTCTGTGACAAGGAAAAAGAGGGTTATGGTTCCGGGAGCCAAGACTTGGGAAACCACATCAGCTGTCGCTGAGAAGTGCCAGAAGTGAGAGGATGTCACATCTCCCTGGTTGTAACTTTCCTAATAAAAAAACGGAGGGAAAAAAACGTTGAGATTAAGAGCAACAATGCTGCCTTGTATAAAGCGGGAACCTTCAAATTCGCTTTCCGTTTTCTTTTTCTTCGACTAAACTATAGAACTGGAAACGTGGCACCAAAATGTGAAACTAACATTTGCCATCGCTAATACACAAATCATGGATTTAATGCAAACTTGGAAGTGACTGATGATTTTTACAAATTCTTAAACACTACATGAACAAATTATTGTGCGTTTGGAAAGTAAGAAATATGGAAAGGCTTCTTGGCTTACTAAATTTTAATACGTAGTCATTACTCTTTTAGCATTTTAGAGTCCTAAAAACTCTTTTACATATACAATCTTATGTCTCACCCCACCTTCTCGAGGCAGATACTGCTTTCATTTTAAGTTCATCATAACTGTCATGACAAAGATCCCATCCTGGGGCAAGCAGGATGTGCTTGGTTCTTACTCTGGAGTCAGACAGTCACGGCCTGTGTGGCGGCCCCAGGAAGTTATCAGAGACAGAGACATCTTCACTTCCCTGCCGACGTCATTTGCTTCCATCTTTAAGGTTCAGAGATGGCTAATGCAGGCCATTGATCTTAGTTTCCGACGGGAAAAGGGGAAAAGACAGGAAGTGAAAGAGCATTCACTTCCTACATGAGTCAGCCCACTGGAAAGGGCATTTTCTGGAGCTCATGCTAGAGACTGTTTCTGCTCACACGTAGCTGACCACACGCACCCACAAGGGAGACTGAGAAATGCAGGATTCTGCTATGTGCTTTGACATCCCAAACGAAAGGAGGATTCTATTCCTGAGGAGGAACGGCAACTTGCGATCTTTCTGCAGATAGTTATTCTCTTACAGAGCTGATGCTTGAAGGCAAATCCTCCTTTCTTATTCTACAATATTGCATCTGAACTTACAGGGTACGTTATTAGGATAATATATATTAATATATTTTATCATAGATAATGTTTACTGATTTAAATTGCTTCCCGTGAAATATTCTTATTTGAAATCTTACCTTCTAGAAGAGCTTTAAGATTATGTATGATATTTTGTTTAATCCTTTTATGATCTCATGTACTCTTAGGGCTTCAGTTTTTCTTTTTCTACAGGCCAAGTCTTAAATCTTCCTCTAGTTCTTGCACTTTTCAAACTACTTACCAGTCACTTTCCACTCTCAAAATAAGACCTGCCCCGCATACGCCATCAGCTCATTCCTTCTTTCTAATGACCCTTCTACTGCAGCGGCACCGACTCCTCCAGCGTTTCGGATCGGCATGGCCCTGCTTCATCGGTACCCCAAGACCTCAGTGGCAGCAAGCTTAAATCTTTCCTGAAAAATTCCTCAGATTAGGGATTCTGTTTTCCGCAACAAAAAATCAACCAAATGTCAGAGACCGCAATCAAAAGATCAGCGAACATGCAAAAGAATTGTCATCATGTATGAGAGTCAGCAAGAAAAGCAAGCTGACTCCCTGGTATTGAAATTATAAGGTAATTATTATCGACTATGGTGCATATCAAATATGCATAGGTTTTTAAAAAAATTGCTGAACTGAGAAAGCACTAAGAAACTATCCGAAATGACTAGAGTGAAAATAAAAAAATAAGCAAATAAAAAGTTTATATATACAGGTATGTATATACAGCATGTGTGTGTCTATGATACATACATATATGAACATATGTACATATATATGAGACATAACTACTCAATTAACTGTGAACAACCTATTAAAGAGAAGAAGCAGATTCGCAGAGATCCCCAAAAATTACCTAGAATGCTGCCCAGAGGCACAAGTCAGAAAATATGAAGAATTCAAAGATACGGAAGACAGCATGAGAAGTTTTATTTTTTTTATTTTTATTTTTTGAGAAGTTTTGTGAAACATATAACAGAATCCCAGAAGGAGAGGCTACAAAGAACAGAGGAAGAAGATATTTAAACAGATAATAACAAGAATCTTTGTAAAAAAAAAATGAAAGAAATACATGAATCCATAGTTAGATCCAAACTTATAGGAAACACATGTACCAACAAGAATAAATTAAAAAAACAAACAAACAAACTACATCTAAACCAATTGTAGTGAAACCAAAGAGCTCCAAAGTCAAAGAGAAGTTTTAAGTAAAGATAGATTCCTTAAAAGTTAAAAAAATAAATTTGTATTACTCTTCTCAATTTAATAATGAAGCTAGAAGAAAATGTCTATTGTATGTATGTATATGTATACAGAAAGTGATTTTATAGATGAAAGTCAAAGCATTTTATTGTAAATAAATTAAAAGAATTTACTACTAACACATTATACAACCAACATATGCTTATTTTCAGGTTAGAATGATCTGATGGGTTCAAGATTAATACATTAAAAAAACTTTACTGCACTGGAGAAACTTCATGTATTTACCCAGTGTTGACCTGAAGCGTAGAATGTTACATGGTATAGTCTCTTCCACCCACTGCCAGCAAGCAGTTTTGAGAGCACAACGAACATGGTTTGCTTAATATAAATAGCCGTTTCCTAAGCATTTTAGGGACCTGCTCATCTAGTCTTGTTTTCCCTTCTTTTATACTTTCCCACAAATTTAGGTACCCTTACAAATATGTATACTTGAAGTCAAAACATAATTATGTCTTGAAAATAAGTCTGGCCAGTTTTTTTTTTAGCGTGGGTTTAGTATTGAATTTGTCTGTGCTACAATCACCCAGGAAATGCAAAAGCCTTTCAATGTTTTTATATCATTTGAAGACATAATCCTTTTTCATAGGCATTTAATTTTTCCATTTACATCAGAGATGTTTATTATTTAAAAAAATAAAAAAAATGTGTACAATGATAGATCTGGATTATCACAAAATTATAATAATCACAAAAGTATCGCAAAGAATTTAATGTTTTTCATCAGGTCATTAAAATTATCATAATCACAAAGTATAATATCACAAAGAATTTTATGTTTTTTATCAAACATTTAAGAACAAAACTGTATCATCCCACATCCTGAGGTACAAGTATTGTCTCCTTTGCAGTAATAGGTAAAGCAGAAAAGTGTCCGAGGTAAACCTTCTAATTTGGATTGAGGAAGCTGGGCTTCCCGTCTTTGCTTCTAATGAAAAATCTCTCTCGTCTCATTTCCGGACCTGCTGTGTGAATTCGTGTTTGTATGTTATGCTACATCAGTGAAAATACAGATGATACTTTACATATATGTGTATGCATGTATATATGTGTCTGTGTATGCATATATGTGTGCGTATGTATATATAAATTCTGTGTTGTACAAATTTGCAATTGTGTCATATTTTGTGGATTTTATCTTAGTGAATTTTCACAATGAAGTAACATGGAGAGTTGCTCTGTGTCCCCTTTCTGAAGATGAGGAAAGTTAGGCTGATGCAGATGAATAAGCAGCCCGCGGTGGTCACAGGGTAAAGCGTCTTCCCTCCCTCGTCACTGACTGAGTGCCTGTGCTCTCAACCAGCAGGACATGGTCTTTTGTCCCACGTGCCATTAGTTGTACTTATTTCACTCACGGCCTTTTCGTTAGCTGTGAAAATATGCCCCTTTGGACCGGCCAGTCCATGCAGGGTCACCATGAGCCAGCGTCAAATTCGCTCACATTTGCCATGAATTGCAATTATCAAGTGGAAGGAAGAAGTAGACTCGTGCTCTCTGGCTTGAAGGATTTAAATCCAGACCAATGGATGGGGTGCCTCAGGAAAATTTTCCGTTATGTGTAAAATGTAACGATCCAAACATTTAAGTTGTCCAGAGATCGAAAGGAGACAGTATGTTTTCTGTTAACCAAAGAAGAAAAAATTATTTAGTAATTACCATGAGATAAGCAAATGTGCTGGATTTTTGTTCTGTTTTGTTTGTTTTATTGCTATTGTTATTGTTGTTCCACAAAAAGCGAATGAGGAAAATAGTAGTATTCTCAATTTTCAAGGTAAAACACAGGCTTGGGAAAACCAGACAAATCTCCCTGGTTTCTCCAGCTAAGCGACGACGGAGCCGGGATGCGACCTGGTCTTTGAGCTGCATCTCCCATTCCCTTCACCCGCCGTACTCTCCATCGCCGCTTCCTTTTCGTGGGAGGGTTTCAGAACACGGTGTGAATAGACTACGAAAATTCAGATTTGGACAACTGCAAGTCCTGGATATTGATGATCTCAAAGTGTGTGGGGCCAAATCCAAGGATTTTGTGGACAGGGCTCTGTGGGGACCTGGAGGAGCACTGCTGCTCAGGGGCCACTTGGCTGGGACCCGCGGGCTGAGTGGCAAACGTGAGCGCTGTCTGTTTACCGCTAAATACATGAGTTCACTTGTCAGTTGAGCATGAAACAGCTCTGATCCCAGGCTTGCAAAATTATTTTAGGTGTTTTATGATATTTGAGACTTCAGTATCAAGTATTATATTGACCCAAATCTGCAAAAAGGGTTGTAGATTCTAATCCATTTGTGTTGTAGTTTCACCCACATTACTAAAAATAAGTGGCTTGTCAGAGTACCAAGCCAGAGCCCGTAGAGACAATGAGCCGTAGGGAGAAGCACAGCAGCGAGTTCTGGTTATTTCTGATTACTGGATGCCTGTGGACCTGAACATAAATACAATCTCCGTGGGGTAAGCTCTAGATCAAGCCGAGGTTTGAGGGACAAGAGAACTCGTAATTGGACCTAGAATGGTGTCTGGTTGGGAGAATTAAAGGGTCTTTGAAGAGACACCAGTGGCTCCTGAAGTCCTCTCTGCAAGTGGGGTGTCTACACGGCGCTAACCACTGCAGAACTGCTAGGTCTGGGAGCAGGGGCAGACGGATGCTCTCAGTTGGTGGTTCCAAATCTCCTGAGGCCAAATAGTTTCTAAGATTCTCTAGGGATTACTTGTTCAGTGCTTGACACTGTGAAACACTTTCATCCACTTAAATATGCGTCAACTCACTCCACACATCACCGGGAAGAATGCAATAGAAGGAATTGAGCCTGTGCCTTTGAGCACTTGTCCTTTTACTGGGGAAAGAAATAGAAAAGAAGAGAACCAGGATATCTCAGTAGCCTAAAGGAGACATTATTAATTATGGAAATTTATTATGAAAAGCATTATTTATTATGAAAACTTAGTAATAGCAACAGGAATTTTTAGTAGTGGATTCTGTCTTATACCCCAAGCTGTGGCTGACTCAAGAACACCAAGCAGGTCCTACCCTAATGTTGCTGGTGAGGTATTGGGCACAGAGCAGGCGATTTACTTAAACCACCCAGTAAGTGATAACACCAAGTTGGTAAGGAAGCCTGCTCGACCCCAAAGCCCATGTTCTTTACAATCCCCTGTGTTGGAAGGGATCTCTCTGGCCATGAGATCATCCCAGATTCTTTTTTGTTGTTGTTGATTCCAAGGTCAAAGTTGCAGAAGCTCCTCTCGACTGACACCTTCCCAGGGAAGTACAGACTTTGCGAATGCTCTGACTTCTTCCTGAGAGCCATCTCCATCTCACGTGTTATCACAGGCAGATCTGTTGGGGGTAGTTGGTTCCCTACGTATTTTCAGTTCTGAGTAGGCATTTGTAAAATACTCACAGGGTAAGGAGCCTAACAGAAAACGTTCACCACAAATACCTTAAATGTCTTCCGAAGTAACCAGCACCCTTATTTACAGATGTTTAAGATGGTGCTACAAAGCAGTTATTTATTTTCTTAATGCTTTTTTTATAATCCCTTGATTAAATTTAAAGTAGTAGAAAACATTATTTTTTTAAAAAATCATAAAAATATTAAATAATAACCCACTGAGACTTCCAAGTTATTATTCAGAAATTATTTTTAGTTTTGTTTTTCTCATTGTTTTACTTAGGCATTATTTCTCAGTATTTGTTTGCACAATTTTGTGTATAATTACATAACAAGTTTAATGACAAAATTTGAAAACATAAAAATGAGTAATCATTAAGCTTACTCTAAATCATCAGAACAATGCTTGATCTTGGGAAGACTTTCCTCTAAAAACCAAAAATCTCCCTGAAGAAGCCAAGACAAACTAATTTGTTAAAAACAGAAGATGTGTTTGTAATTTATGAGGAAATTTTCTATGAAATATTTATCTGAGCTTCTCAGACTTGTTCGAGATAATTTCCTTCTTGGAAGAAATCAGACAGTCAGCGTCGGAAACGCCTCTTATCAAAATATTTCCCACAGGTATTGATGTGGTTCTAAGTCTTTCAGGTCTTTCGAACAGCGTCATCAGTTCTTTTGATCCACTCTGACTATAGCCAGAGATTCATGAATACCTGGTTATTTGCTTTCTGATGCATCAGAGAAAGAACTAATCCAAGTCTGGTCTGACTCATCTTGTCTTCCTTGAATGACAAAAATAGCGTCTGTTGTTGCGTTTACACGTTCCTTCTGGGTGTTCCCTGAAATTCTGCACACCGGTTCTCATGATGAAGGCATGTAAAGTCCCTGTGTCACAGAGAGAAAAGCGTGAGAGAGCGAAAGACAGGAGCAGGCAGAGGCACGAGGGAAAGAACACCTGAGAGAACCTGAGACTTCAACTGCTGAGGGACAGGAACGGTAGCCACAGGACCCTGCTCTCTGCACGGCAGCTCTGCATTGGCCCAGGAAGGCTGACTGCACAATCACCATCAGCCTGGAAAGCAAACGGTGACGTGTGTCCACAGTGACGTTGACATGACCCATCCCATAGTCACACAGGCCACTTTCTACGAACACTTGCTAAGCACATTCTTGTGCAAAGCACTAAGTTTGGGGATGTAGACATATTCTTTAACTCAGTGAGCTGATAGCCTAAGAGTGGGGAGAGGGAACGCTGAGAGGTGATGAAACAGCACTGAGATTGTTGCAGAAGTCAGCAGAATAAATTAGTCTCGGAGACATAGTGAATAACTCAAACATCACAGAGGAACTAGCAAGTGACCGAACGCAGAGCTGGGGAGACGGTGCAGTTATACGGAGTGCAAAACAGCGTGACACAGTAATAAAAAGGGTTAAAGATACAGGGATCGGACAGATCAAACCCCTCGAAAAGTTAAAAATTATCTAAACATTTGTACTATTTTCCGGTATCAAACACTTACGTATTAACTAAATTTCCATATAGTTGTCCCGCGTTGTCCATGGAGGGTTGGGCCCAAGACTCCTGTGGATACTAAAATCTGCACGTGCTCAAGTTTCTGATACAAAATGTTGCGATGTCTGCTGTAACCTGTGCACACTCTCCCACATACCTTAAATAACCTCTAGATTACTTACAATACCTAATACAATGCAAATACTATGTAAATAGGTTTTTGTTTTTTACCATGTTGTTTAGGAAATAATGACAAGAAGAAAGTCTGTACATGTTCAGTACATATGCAACCATCTTTTCTTGAGGGAGTGGAATATTTTCAGTCCATGTTTGACTGGATCTTCAGATGCAGCCCACAGATACAGGGTGCCTGTAATCGCCTGTTTCTTTGAGAGATCCAAACATTATTATAAGAAACTATTCCTGCCCTGAGGTGCTCACATTTTGGGGAGAAAGATAGTAAATATAATGGAGTGAACAGTTTTGCCAATCCCTCCTCTGGATATTCCACATGACTTAACTCAAAATAATTCAACGAGGCCGTTACTACTATCCCCTTCATTTATACAAGTAAACTGAGGCCTAAAGTGGTGGGCAACATGCCCAATATTAGCCGTTAAGGGAAGAACAGGATTTGAACTCAAACAATCCAGCGTCAGAATGCATCTCCTTAACCACACATTTTTATGTGTGTATTAGGTATGTGACTATATAGTTCAATTTGTGCTTCTGTTTGAGAGACATACACATACACACATAAAAACTCATACAAGCACACACGTATCCACACGCACAAATGGGACATTTGACATTCTGCTATAGGGTTATTACGTAGAAGCTTAGCGTGCAGAACCGCACCACGCGGGACCACCCATGCTTCCACCGTCACCTGCTGTGCGTGCTAACTGTCACAGGACTGTTTGGGATCTCCCCCTCCGCCTCACCTTTGCTTACATGTTTTTCTGCCTTGCCCATCACAGAACAGCTCTCTGTTCTAAGCCAGTGGAGTTCTATTTGTCCTTCTCACTTGCTCTAAATTACCCTGAACCTTCTCCAAGAAAAATAATTAATTCCTCTGTTCTTCCAAATTCTTGTGTATACCTTATAACTGTACAATTTGTCACATATGAAGGTTCATATTTTCATTGTATTTTCACTACTGCCTGTAAACTTTCTGAAGGTATTTTGTTTTTCTATCCTCCTCAGACAGTACAGGCCACTATAAAGCGTAAGTGTGTAATAGGATTTGGTTGAGTGATAAGAGCTCCTTGATCTTTTCCTACTCAGGCTGATGATTGTGGTGAAGGCAACAATTCTCTGTCCAAGAGACTAAACATTAAATCTATGCTTTGGTTTTGTGGCTACATTTTTAAGGCATTGAAATGTTGTCCCTCTTCTTTCCATATTATTTTTGTTTTTGTTTTTATTTTTGTGTTGGTGGTTTTGTCTTTAGATTTTATTCAATTCAACAAACATTTACTAAGTCCTGAAACTTTTTAGGAATTTTGGCAGATTCTAGGGATAAAAAGAAAAACAAAATGTAGATGCTAATCCCAAGAAGTTTATAATCTGGAAGGGGATTCACACTTGTAAACAATAGTCACAGCAGAATGTGGCAGATACAAGGAATGAAGTGAAAAGAGTGATTAATCGTCTGGAGGGATTAGGGCAGGCATTTTAGAAGCGTTGACACCTAAACAGAGTGTTGAAGAATGAGTTGTTGACCAGCTTCCCGAGGAGGGTAGGGCTGTTCACAAACCCTCAGGGCCTCTTTGTAGACCAACCTCTTGCGCTCAACACACAGACTTTCTAAAACACACTCAATGAATCCATAGCCACATAAAATTATTTGTTTTGCTTTAAGTTTTTAAAGGCATTTTTATAATTTTGCTCTTGAGATATTAGCTATGATAAAGCTATGCTCTCTCAGCAATTATTGTGGTTAATTAGGTAAGCAAGTATGAGTGAGAAAAGACAGCAACGGAATTGCCTGTGAACTTAATGAAATTACAAATATAGTAAATGATGAAGTTGATATAATGTATATGTCATACATATAACATGTGAATTATAATTTTGCCATTTTTCATTTACAATTTTGGATGGAGAATATGTTTCAGGACTCAGTTACTTAGACAAGCTCCAGACCAGCGCCGAGCTCTGGGTGTCCCCACCTGGACTGCCAACTAGGTGCTCCGGCTACACACGGAGGGTGGAGAGTCTGACCTGCGGCACAAAGATAATGCTCAACAGCAGATATCCGTGAAACAGCCTTATTTATTAGGAAACCAAGTGGATTTTTTATTCCACTGGAGAATAAACACAAAAGGCAGTTGCCAGAGACTCACAGACTGCCCCTGTCCTGAGTTAGTGTCTGGTTAGTTCCAGAGATTTGCTTTGCTTAATGCAAATCTGTGTTTCTTGTGTATGGTCTCCTTGACTTCTTTACTTGTCTGCGATTTCTCTCTTGTGTGCTTTCTTCAAACACACTCCTCGACTGATGCCAACCGGGATTTACTTTGTGTTTTGGTTCTCAGTGTCTGCTCCCAGCCAGAAGAACCCTCTTTGTCTGTGCTCCTGCCCCCCCCACTTGCCACCCCCACCCAGGAATGCTGCTGCCGGCTGACGTCTCCTGAAGCTGTGCCATTCCATCCTTGCCCAAACTGGAGGAAATGAAGGCTTAATATCTCTACTTCTGGAAACCCCATTATTTAAGTAGAAGAAGACATTCTGACTTCAGATGACCAGGAAAAAAAAAATTTCATTGAGAATAAAACAAAATTATTTTCTATATTCTGATTGTTTTCATTGCCTTAAATAATCCTTTACCCAGAAAATCTGCCATATTCCAAACAATATCAATTTAAGACTAGCTCCTTTTGTTTCTTAACTTTTTAGAACATACTTGAGAAAAATTATTTTTTTCTTTGAAGCAAGTCACATTTAAGGGTTATTACCATCATAAAAAATATGCCTCTCTCTCACGGTTCAAAAAGAGTAGTATACAATAAAGAACATACTACCTATTCTGAATGCACTAAAGTTTTGTATAGTAAAATAACATCTGTATTATTTTGTTTACATATTAAAGTTGCCCACGGCATTTGAATGGACAATGTTTTTGTGCCGCCAAAATCCACATGTTGAAATTCTAACCCTCAATATGACGGTACAAGGAGGTGGGGCCCGTGGTAGGTGATTAAGTCATGAAGGTGGAGCCCTCATGGACAGAATTAGTGCCCTTATAAGAGAGAACACAGAGAGCTCCCTTGTCAGCTTCCTGCCATGTTAGAATACAAGAAGTCAGCTATCTATGAACCATGAAGTGGGCCCTCACCAGACATTAGATTTCTAGCCTCCAGAATAGTGAGAAATACATGGATGTTGTTTAAGCCACCCAGTCTATGATACACTCTTAAATCAGCCCAATCTGCTGCTTTAAGACAGGTGCCAAATGATTGAAATTCTTAGAACAATTAAAACTATCTTACTCATATATGTATGTTTTTGTTAATTGCATGATAATACTTGTAATTTTAAAAACACCCAGAATTTAATAATAAAAAAGAAGGCAACAGTTGTGTAGCATGTATACAATTATTGTTGATCCATTTATTATTACACCAAAATACTATTTCAGTCCTTTTTGAAATCAGTTTGAAAGCTTGGGGAAGATTTAGCAACATAGGGCATGATGGCTAAATCTGTATATGATGATTGCATGTTGTCAATATTTTGCTAAACCAAATGTTTAATTTTGGCAGGATTTTTGAGATTTTTTTTTAACGCTTGGTTTTAAAAATAAGGTGCAGTTTATCATTAAACTATTGAGGTCTCCCTTCATAATTGGATTCCCATGTAAACCATCACAAATGTTGCTGAAGAATATTTTAGAAAGAAGAGTGATCAGTGCACACTGGTGTATCGTCAGGCACGTCACTTGAATAGGTTCAGAGACTCGCTGCGAGTGGATTGCTCACCATCTGCAAGAGCCCCCCTGCGTTCTCTCCCCCCGCATCTTCCCTTTGTATACTCACACACACTTCCTCTCCCTGCCCCTCTCAGCCATTCTCAGTGATTATTGCCATCAAGACAGTCTGCGGAGGTGAGTGATGAGATCACGGGGAACGGGGGTTTAGAACAAGTGGCCCTTACTGAATTCTGTGCCGTCAGGATCCCCCAAATATTGGAGCGACAGGAGTCTATGTGGTTTCCCCTAACAGTGAGGTGAAGCTGTTGCCTTCATAAAAACAGGCACTTTGTGGTTTTCCCAGCACATTCCAAGGATCGTATTTGTTCTTGGGGCATAAACACACAATCCAGGGGACCGGTTTGACACCTGCAATGCTTTGCCAATATGTTTGTATTTCTAATGCTTAATTAGGATTCGATATACCGACAACCTTAAACTTCCACAGCATAAAATGGCTTGCAGAATTTGTGAAAATAAGTATGGTTTTAAGCTTGATTTAAATCTTTAAAAATGGAACCCGATCAAAGTCTTCATACCACTAATCATTGGCTCTTAGATCATAGAAGAAAAGAGAATAATTTTTTTTAATGCACAGAGAGATTGGTTAGAAAATTAGTTAGAAGTGCAACTAAGTGGTTTGCTAATCAATAACAACTCTGAAGAAGCAAGGTTAATATAATTAGTATAATTAATATAATCCAGCTCGTGCACACTTGTAAAAGTCAAATCACTTATGCTTGGGTGCAGCGACACCAGAGAATCGCGCTTCCTGTTTCAGTGCGGGATGAAAGGCAGACCCGAGGAGCGAGATTGCAGCCCAGGCTCGGCGCTTGGCCGTGGCTCCTAACACCACTGATGCCTTTATTTTCCAAAATAAAATGGATGTGTACATTTACATGTCACATTTTTAAAAAATCAGAACCCTGGGTCATTCAGATAAGACTAGATAAACTTTAGGTTTTTACCTTCAAAGGATAAAAGAGGGGTCAGTGAGTTAATGGTTGCTTAATAATTGTCAAAATAATAGAAATAATGACTGTATTAAAGGGTTCAAACAGGAAGGTCACTATACAAGTACCCTTCAGCCCCTATGACTTCCAATTTTATGGAATTACATTAATCATATTTGGTTATCGATTTTTAAAAATTGATAATGTCCTCAAAAACAGTAATCTGCCTATCGTCAATCAGATCCGTTACTGTAGATCCCGAAGCTCGACTCCAGGCTGGGCACGGTCTGGCCCAAAGCAACTTCCCACGGCTGCGCTCCCGCTGCGGAAGGTCCGACCACGCACACGCCTGTGCTCACCGCCCGTCCCCTTCCCGTCCAGCTCTGAAATAGCTGCACCGTGTTCCCCACGTGTCCCCTCCGTCGCAAGGTGCAGCTCACATGCACCCTCCGGCGTGAAGTAGCCACCGTCACTTTGCAGTATCTTCCTCCCAGCCTGTCCTGGGCGTCCTGCGAGGACGCTGAACCGCCTTCTGTCACGCGCTGCTCCCCAGCACACTCGTTCACGCACTTCGCCTTATTCTGCACCGGGCCGCAGGCCTCCCCAGAGCAGTGCTGATGCATTCTTCCTTATGTGTGTGCCTTGCTTGTGTTGGCTAGTCGGATCTCAGAGAATTTTTTCTCTGTTTTGTTTACTATTTGATCCTCTGCACCCAAAACAGAGTTTTGGAACAAGGTGGATACTCAACGACCATTTGGGGAATGAAGAGGAAAACTGACGCATGTTCTGTGCAGCTTGAATTTCCGTACCTGGCTGGGCTGTTTACCTTCGCGCCCACAGAGGAGCCCTCCGTGTATAATGAAGGCAGATGGGGGAGGGGCAAACCTGGCTTTGTTCTAGGCTCTTCCCGGACAGTTGGAACAAGACTGTGGACCGACCAGCTGGTGTTTCAGTGTCTCAGCGGTCCCATGGTCTCTCACTTCTGAACTGACATGGTAGCTACCGTGTAGTGGGCGTTCATGTAAAATGTCCAGGTTGACACCTGTGTCTTGGATAGTCCTCGACAAAATCGAAGCTGGCTACTTGTTTTCAGGTTTTCCCCATGCCTGATGACACTATTTTTGTTTTCGTTTTTGCTTTTTTTGCTCCACCAGTCCCCACATCTTTTGATTTTACCCTTCACCCTGAGTCCATCCCCCGGGGATAAGACTCACGTCTCAAGATGGCTCAGTTCTTCCTCCCACACCTCACCTTGAGAACTCAACCATCCTCTCATCAGGGATCTATTTGCATTTCAAGAACTCATTGTCCATCATCACCTCATGTTTGAAAATCTGCTTAACTGTTTCATGGACTGGACTCCAAGACAACGCTCCACGTTGTCTCCAGCACTTTGTGGATAAATTACAGTGGATAAACTACAGACCAAGGGCTCATCTACCCACAAAATCGTAAGTACCAGAAAAGTCCACTGGAAAATAGGTGGAAGGGTGAGTCCAGAGGCACCTGTGAATGTCACCTGGATCATCTCACTGCGACGTGCAGTTTCTCCTAAGCACTCACCAGAACGGCTCCTGGATGGCCAGCCAGTCCCTGTGCAGATTGGCCTGGATCATTTACTAGCGTGGCTTCAGATCCACCGGAGCTGACATCGGAGGAGGACCACAGCTCAGGGTACAGAGGGTGGAAGGACAGTGTGCCGGGAGCTCCCCTCGGGCACACCTCGCTTCACCGTGCTTCACTTTACTGCACTCGGAGACAGTGCATTCCTACAAACCGAAGGCCTGTACCAGCCCTGTGTCAGGTCTATTAGCCTCATTTTTTCTGACAGCGTGTGCTCACGTGGTGTCTCTGTGTCACGTTTTGGTAATTCTCTCAATAGTTCAAAAATTTTCATTATACTTGTTGGTGATCTGTGGTCAATGATCTCTCATATTACTATTGTTATTGTTTTGGGGTGCCCCAACCGTGCCCATGTAAGAGGACAAATATAATAAATGCTGTGTGTGTCTGACTGCCTCACTGAAGAGCTGTTCCTCTGCCTTTCATCTTCTCCTTGGGCCTCCCTATTTCTTGAGACACATTATTGAAATTAGGTCAGTTAATAACCTTATCATGACCTCTAAGTGTCCGAGTGAAAGGACGAGTTTCACATCTCTCACTTCAACTCAAAAGCTAGAAATGATTAACTAGAGAGGAAGGTGTCTTGAAAGCCAAGAGAGGCAGAACATTACTTACAAGAAAACAGGGAGTTCCTTATCCTCTGCAAAATAATTCTGAAATGCCTCAAATAACAAAAGACTTATAAGAAAGCATCATGTGGTCAAGACTAGAAAAAAACCCACACTATTAAAGGTCTTTATAACTTAACTTATTTCAAAACAGAAAAGAAATAGATTTGGCCTTGTTTTCTTCACTATACAAATCAATGTTATAACAGGTAGATACAAATGGAATTTTAAATGTAAACTCAGCCCCCAGATACAGCCTTCTTCACTTCACATTGACATTTGATTAAATTAGCCTGATTCATTTACAGATTAAATGATCGCCTTGAAGGATATTGGACAGGGTAACTGTTTTCATTTGAAGTATTAATTGTAACAAACTAACTCGCGGTGGCAGAGATATTTGCAAATCTGACACACGATGGTTTTAAATTCTGATTTTCAAGAGACAATTACTGGAGATAGGTTCTGTGACAGCAACCTGAAGCCCTGTAATCGACATTTCTGGGTACCAGAAAGAAAAATCTGAGGAGATACACACAGGTGAGGATGTTTAAAGTGGTGTGATAAATTGTGTGATTTAGTAAAGCATTTGAGAGAAAATGTGGATCAGTCAGTGGGTGAGCATGCAGGCATTGCTGAGATGAAGGAGAATTCACATTGGAACAATGCGCGTGGGGTGGGAGGAATGATATGAACCAGAAGATAAGCTCTAGACGCAGATACTCACATGATTTACCTACTGGAGCTGGATACCTCATTTAGAATTATAGCTCCTTAGTGTGGAACGGAATTCAAACCCAGAAAGAGAAGAGTAAGAGCAGCATGTACAGGTTTTAATTAAAGCTACTTGAGGAAGCAGAGAGCTAATACAGACTCTGATTTTTCAACATCTTTAACCTACCCAATGTCTCTCTAACATATTATTAAATTATGCAATCAGTACATGTTCTTTTTGTAAGATCAAGAGCTCATTGCCTTAAAAAAAGAACACGTGCTGATTATGTATTAAATATATGCGTGCGTGTAGCTTCAAGTGGAGGAAGAGCATCATTTTGCTTTTGCAACTGTTCAAACTGTAAGCCAGAGACCATTCTCTGATTCAATTTTCTATTCTTTCTGTTTATGCATTTGTTCAACCATTCAGTGTTATCAAATCCTGGTTTTAGCAGTACTGTGCTTGTCGTTGAGGACTGACACACAAACACAACACCCCTTTCCTCATGGACCTCGGCGCAGGGGGAGGAAACACGCACACAGAGGATCAACACAAGTTGTCACGAGAGCACAACAGGTGCTCGGGAGTCCTTCGTGAACCTGGGAGAGGAACTGTATCAGGAATGACCTCCTGGATGACATTTACTTGGGTTTTGAAAGAAGCAGCTTGGTGCAGTGGAGATAGCCAGGGTTTTGTAGTCAGCAAATTGTGTTTAAATCTACTTCTGAGTCATAACATTCTGGACGAAAACATCCCCGAACCTCCTTTTCCTGTGTGTCAAATGTAGGTGATGGCACGTGTATTCCAGAGTGGGGATGCGCATTAAGTGGCTTGCAGGTTTGAGAGGAAAAGCAGTGAGCACGTGGGAAGCGCTCAGTAATGTGTAGCAGAGTTAATACTAATAGCTACAATGTTAATGTTACGGGGATAGCACGGGAAGGAAGGAACATTTCAAACATGTGACAGACAGACCCTGGGATAAGGAGGGAGAATGGCCACGCTGGAGCAGAGCATGCATCGTGATCGTGGCCTGTCTACACCGCATTCCTCATCCGGCAGGTGGAGGAGAACATGAGGGAGGGGCAGGTGGTGAGGGGCTTGTGTGCTGTGCCAGGGGAATGAAAACTGCTACAGAGACAACAGGAAACTAATACGGGATTTTGAAAAAGAGAGTAGCACCATCGGCTTTACGTTGACAAAGTGACCTGGGCGTCCAACGTAGAGAACGACAGTGTCACCTACACTGGGACGGGGAACACACCTGGGTGGCCCCGGGAGATGGCGAAGGAGCCGTCTAAGTCGGGGTCAGGGTAAGCGGGACAAGTCAGAGATGCGTCACGTGAGCGTCACCAGGTGAACTGTGGCGGTGCTGGAGATCTGGCCAGCAGCCGTGCCCAAATCTGAGATGGAAAAGAGAGAGTGGAAGGGAGGAAGGAAGACGAATCCACGTTTGCACGGAGATGCGAGCTGTGGGGAGTGGTTGTAAGTAGGTTCCCACTCACCTCCTGCTGTGTGCAGCCCCTCCCCGTTTCCTAATTTCACGGAAGACAATTTTACCAGGGACTGGGGGTGGCATGGGTGGAGCTCTGCGGCCTGGTCCCTAACAGGCCACAGACCGGTACTGGTCCAGGGCCCAGGGGTTGGGGACTGCAGACTTAGGGACTGTCAGTGTTGAAAAGACAATTGGAACAGGGCATGGTTAACCGAGATTACTGTTTATAGGATATATTCTTTGTCATGACCAGAGTTGGATTGAAGCAAATTTAACTTTTGAAGAACATACCACAAGAAAACATTAGTTTGCAATGACGAACTAACGCAGTTCAGGTTTACCACTGATGCAAGCCTGCAGCTCGTTTTACCAGGCAGGATCTACAAGAGTGTCAGAACACTTGATGTTTACCCTTGTTCTTTTGTTGTCTAAGCCACTTGCTTATGAAGGACCTGTAATCACTAAATTAATTTTTATTTTGGTCTAGTACATCAACTCTTGTTAGTGACATTAAATATATGGCTGTGTTATTAATACTGTTATTAAAAGTGATATTAACTGTGGAAAACATCCATTTACAAGTCATAAAAATCAAACACTTCACACCTGGATCTCTCGGCAGAGACAGAACTCAAGCCCGGTTTGTCTCACGTTAGGTCCGACACCTGCATTTGTCGAAGCTACCTCTGTGCAGGTCTTATACAGCATGAGTATAAACGAGAACTGTATTTTCTTTCTGTGACTATGTGTAAACTAATTTTACTTCTCGATCTGACATAATTTACAAAATAATTCACATACAATTCAAAAACTTGGGATACTGGGTTAAAATCCGGCTTGTGTGGAAGGGGGAACAGCAGAGAAGTGGTTAAGGATGGAAGTGCGTCCTTCCATCCCAAAGCGTGGCCATGCGGTGCCCCGGCTTCCAGCGTCAGAGCGCATCATTGCACATGATTAATTTTTCTCTGATGTACTTTATTTTTGAGAAAACTAGAAATTAACTGGCGTAAGTATTGAATCTTCTCATCAATTATCGATAGACTAAGTCTGTAATATTCCACTGGAATCTGAGAGTTGCTGAGAATCAGAGTATAGCTAATGCATTGTGCAGAAAAGTCATGTGCATACACTAAATCTTTTTTTAGCAGAATAGTTTTTACTAGATAGACGAATCTATCTCAACTATAAAAATTTTAATATTCTTAAGTTAAATTCTTGTGTTTTCTATGTTAACAGTCTAAGATGGCAATCTGTTATTAAGGAATACAATCATCGAAAAGTATTTCACTGTCTGAGCCCATTTCTCATTTGAAAATATAGAACCCGCAGCAATAATTTATTTTTACCAATAGAGAATTAAGTCTTCTAGTTGGGCATACACAAAAAAGTCATTATTTTTAAGACAGTCTTGTGGTGTCATTGATTAAAAATCAGTAACCTTTATCAACGACAGGATTATATCTTCATTCTTGTACATTCATGTGCTTGGGAATTATTTTGCAGAGAGAAGAACAAATTCGCCTTGCTGGAAGTTGTCCTTTTCTTTGGACAACAGATTAAGATACAACTTATAACATGTTACATAGAAGCCAGGCTAGAGAAATAGTAGGTGAGGGGAAAAAAGCAGAAAAATCATCCTCTTAGTTCAGTCATTTAGTTATTTATTCATAACACATACACGTCTTGCAAACTTCGTGCAGAAGTAAGTGGGAAAAATATTGAAATTCATCAGTTTTTCTTTCAGATGTTTATAGGGATTCTGATTTGAATTATAAAATATAAACTAGTGGAAGACAAATAATGTTTTATTAAACTTTCTTTCCTGACATGAGTTAAATGTCCTTTAAAGCCATTGGCATATGGCAAACACAGTGTCTAATGGGTATGGTCTCCATGGAAATAGTAATCTTGAGCCTCCTTCAAACCAGCTCTATTATAGCAGTTCTCAACCAGCAGCAGTCTTCCCCCAGGGGACATTTGGCATAGTCTGGAGATGTTTTTGATCGTCTCAACTAGAAGTAATGGGGTGGGGTGATACTAGTATCTATTGGGTAGAGTCCAGGATGCTGCCAAACATTCTAAAATTCACACGACAGCCTCTCCCCAATCTGCCACTTCACCGCCATGAACAATGATTCAGTCTGAACTGACAATAGTACACATGAGCTATACATTTTAAATATAATATATATTTTAAGGCAAATTACTACATAAATTTAATACTTTAAATCTGTCCGAAATAAAGTTTAAACGTAGAGTTTGGGCTCATGATAACAAGGATAGAAATATGCTCCAGTTAATGGGGCCAGATGAAATAAAAACTTCCATCTGGCTTCCATGCTGAGGCCTGTGGAAGCCTTAAAGAATATATTTATTATGGCTTTGCAGCCTCTAGCAGTGGAGGACTCCAACTGAGTATTTATTGAATTTGGCACAAGCATTGGTTTTTGTTGGATGTTTTCATATAATTTTATTAATTCAACTTTTACCATATTCCAATATTTTTGGTTAACATGGGACTTTAAAATTAGTGGGCCATCTGCTTTAGATGTTGCGGGATATTCTCTGCCAGAGATTTGGAAAGATGCAAAGCATGAGATGCACACATTGTCTCCGTAAAATAAATAAAATGATTAAAGTGTTGCACTTACTATTGTCCAAATGAATTTGCATAACTCTCATTTTCAATTTTTGCTAAGAAGACTGATGAGCCTTTAAATAAATCAACACAAAGTATATTTTGAGGTAGTTTTCTACAAAGAGATATCTATAGGCATACTCTCAAATATATTAACATATCCACATTAAGAATACTTTTCATTTAACATGGATTTTAATAACATTGAGTGCATAAGATATTTTTAATTTATTGAACAAATATTAATATACAAATAATGTGCATATGTGTTCACTACAATTTACCTACACACGTGAGGACTATCTTACTGTCTTAAATGGGCTGATTTGATTAATGAGAGCTGGGCATGCCCTGGGATGTGAACACACGGCATCTTCTCAGAACTGTCTCAGGTTCAAGAAATGCAGGGGGACCTCATTACGGCATCCCAAGAAGTGGCTCTCACAATGTGGACTCTATGGGTACTTTTGTTTTTTTTTTCAGACAGAGTCTCACTCTTTTGCCCGGGCTACAGTGAGTGCCGTGGCGTCAGCCTAGCTCACAGCAACCTCAAACTCCTGGGCTCAAGCGATCCTCCTGCCTCAGCTTCCCGAGTAGCTGGGATTACAGGCATGCGCCACCATGCCCGGCTAATTTTTTCTATATATTTTTAGTTGTCCGATTAATTTTTTTCTATTTTTAGTAGAGACGGGCTCTTGCTCTTGCTCAGGCTGGTCTTGAACTCCTGAGCTCAAACAATCCGCCCGCCTCGGCCTCCCAGAGTGCTAGGATTATAGGCGTGAGCCACCATGCCAGGCCTCTATGGGTACTTTTAACTGAAGACGCTATTCTGTTTTTATTTATCTTTAATAAACTATATTTGTAGTTGGGGTTGGGATTCTCGGAATCATAAGATTGCTTTTTGGCAATGTTTAAATGTATTTGTAGGTAGTATTTTAAAACATTAATGCCTGCTTAAGTTTTAAAACATCATGTTTCAGTGATGTAAACAATAAACTATTAATTAATTTGTGAATTGTTTGTTTTTGCTTTTTTGATGATCTACTATATAAATCTGAAGCCATCTCAACTGCACCTATTCCCTTGAAGACAACTTTCCAATGGCTTTGGATCATACACAGAATTAAAATAAAGTAATACGAATTCTTCACCAGGGCTGAGGGCCTTGCATTATCTATTTAAAACAGCTTTCTGTTCTTCAAATGGCCAAGAAATCACCAGCCTCAGGGACTTTGCATTTTATGTTTCTTTTGCCCCAAATCCTCAGCTTTCTAATATGCATATAATTCACTTTTTTAGTTAATCTTCTGCTCAAGTATTACTTCCACAGAAGAGATTTCCCTGAATAGCCTTCTTATATACTCCTTGACGCTCTTTACCTACCTTACTCTGCTTTGTCTGTCTTGCTTTTATCACATTTAATATTATATTATACATGTATTCATTTATTTTTTAAAATCTGTTTTCCCCACTGTACATGCATCAGCTCCCTTAGAGTACACATCCCATTAGCTATTGTAACCCAAGAGACTAGATCGTGTCTGACCCTAACTAAATGCTGAATCAAAATGTATTTAATAAATGAATAAATAAATTTTAACATGAAGTTTCACAAATTTTTATAAATATAATCAGTAATAATGGTTTAAATATATCAACCACTTACCATGAGCCGGGCACATTATGTTACTATCTCATTTAATGATGCCATGACACACTGAGGTAGGTGATGTTGATGCCCCAACTTACAGATTAGAAAACTGAGATCAACAAAATCAAATAATTTGTCCATCTTAAAGCCAGTACTTCGATTCTAAAACCTATGATTTTAACCACTTATGCAATTCCCTTTCCCTGGTGCATGAGGTCAACCATTAAATTAGAACTTAACTATATTTAGCAAAATGTTAATATCAGAGATGAAAAACATTTATTGGATTTTATAAAAACTATTTAATGACACTGCATGCCAACCCTGTGATAGGACAATGATAACGAATTGTGGTTTTATGTATTCTCTCTCCACTTCAGGACAAATAATCTAGCTCTGATCACCAATACATTCTCTAATAATGAACTTTTCAGTGAAGCATACAATGTGAGACTGAGTGTATGTGTGTATGTTTGACATGAGAATGTTCTGATACGCTTCTTTCTAAACTCTATCTTAACCCTACTAAATTAGAGGCTCTGCAGGTGTGGCCCAGGTGATTTTGACACTTTTTAAAAATATTGGGTGAAGGAAAATTTCTTGAAATGTTTTTCCAGTTTTGCTGACAGAGGCCCAGAAAATATGTGATTGTTTTAGTATCCTAAAATGAAATACATTGCACACCGCTTTCCAAACAGTTTTGGGTCAGTGATCAATTTCACAGCTGCAAACTCTTCTCTCTGTGTAACGTCCTTTGCTAGCCTTGCTCTTAGAAAGACTGGCAATCCCATCAATACCAACCGTAGCATGTGTTTAAGCTGAGCGAAACACCAACAGTGCTGCCCGCCTCCCACAAACACAGGCAGCAGTGAGCAGGAGACAAGAGCATGTTAGAAACTTCTGACGAAAGCGCTATTTTGTCAAGCAGGACCAATCAGCTGAAACTCATTTTGATGCTCTAAGAGCATAGTGCCGATTTAAAGAGATGGATGCTTAAAACATACTAGAATATTTTGGCTAGCACGTCTAGAAACGTTCATTGAATATTTTAGTAAAATACTCTTCTAAGTGTTCACTAATTTACATCAATTTTAATTGCTTCCATTCCATAATGAGTATGTCATCGCTTTTTGAATTTGGAGGAATATTATTTCCTTCACTGCACCCATTTAGCTTGGTTTGGTACAAGAATTGCCAAGGCCCCGGTTTCAATTTGCTCCATGGTCATAGTTTGCCATCCTTGCGGTTCCATCCAGGGGTCTTCAAAATGTGATTTAATGTTCACCATAAAGTCAGACGGGGCAGCGAGAGAAGTGGAGAACCACCAACAGGATTGGGAGAACAACTTAAAACACGTGCTGTGAATTATTGTATTAGACATTGCGTCTCAGGCATATTCACCATAATTACGGTAGTAAATGAAATCAGTACAGTATTATCAAAATTATTTTTACAAATATTGTAAAATTAATCTTCCTAACTTCTTTACCAATACATGCATTTTTTGGTTCTATGTAACAGCATGTGAGACACGGTTGCCTACCTTCATACAACTTGTGCATGGCAGGAAAGAGACTTGGAAACTTATTGCTGCTGCTATTGTTTTAAGTCATCCGTTAGAATGAATTGCTTTTGTTGTTTTCATATTACTTGAGAATTTTTTCACACCTTAGAGAAAACCAAACAGATGCTGATCCTTTCCTGCTGTAAAAAGTCACTGCTTTTTGTTCGTAATTGAGGCCTTTTGCCCTGAGTGGGTGTTAAACGTGTGTTAGCGAGTTCTACGTCACTGCATTTTCCATCTGTGATGTCCATAAGGAGATACAGAGCTGGTCAAAAATCAGTGGATGCAACTTAAATGTTCATTGACGGATGGATGCGTGAAGGAAACGATGTAAGCCAGTCACAGAAAGGCAAACGGCAAACACTGGGTGATGTCACTGATACGTGGAATTGAAAAAAGACAAACTCACAGCAGCAGAGGGTGGAGCGGCTGCCGGGGGCTGGGGCGGGTGGCGAGATGAGAGACGCTGTCCATGGATGCAAAGTTTCACTTATGCAAGATGAATAGTTATGGAGATCAACGTCCAGTGTCCCCTGGTTAACAATCCTGTACTGTATACTTGGAACTTGCTGAGCGGGCAGATCTTAGGTCTTCTCTCCACACACACAGAAACAATAAAATGGTAAGCATGTGAGGTGACGGGTATGTTAATTAGCTTGATTGTGGCAATGATTTCACAATGTGCATGTCTATCAAAACATCAGTTGTGCACTTTAAATATAGACAATTTTTGATTTGTCAGTCATGTCTCAACGAAGCTGGGAAAGATCAGTGATCCCCTGGGCGGCTCCGTCAACGCTGTGGGGCTCACACGCAGGCCTGCTCTCTCTCCTCCTTTAGCCCCTGTTTTTGTTTCAAACATATTATCGCGAGTTCTCTCTTTCTAATGTTATGATGTCCTAAAACGTTGATTTTTACATTATAGAAATGCCATCTGTGAAATGTTTGCGTCTTAATGACATGCAAATGCACAGGCCACTAACACCGCCAATCCGGGAGGCTGAGCAAGCATTTTGGCAACGTTCAGAGTCTCACAGAAGAGGTGAGTCCGTAGACTGTCAAGCACTGCTGCAGTGACACCGAGTGACACTAAGGCATCGCTATGCTTAATTATTTCTGGCATCCACGTGCTTTTATTGCAAAAGAAAGACACACAACCGCTGTGTTGTCCGTGTGTCTGTTCCATTCGTTAGTAAAATAGCTGTCAATCACTGGTAGTATAATTCCCGTCTTTTTCCCCCAACGGTATAATGGTACGATCATATGCTTTGGTCATCAGATATAAATGTCTCCTAACCTTGACTCTAATTACTAACTGGACACATAACTTACTTTTTTGTGCCTTAGTCTCTTCATTTAGAAACAGAAAAAAACCACCCGTCTTGCTGGGATTTTGTGGGGTTTAGCAAAATTTACATTACTGTGACCATAGCAATCTCACATTAAGCCGTAGGCGCCATTGCACAGAGGACCAGAGAATTGCTATACCCTCCTTGAATTTCTCCCTGTGCGTCCTAATAGTTAAAATCATAATTAAAAGAGCTGAATTCCTCTTTAGCACATCAGATACACTGGCTGAAAAGATACCATCTTTAGGAGGTAGGGAATATATCTGCCTCACACACTCTGAGAATGCGTGCTGCCAAGGAGGGATGCGTTAGAGAGAGACGAACCCCCAACCAGGAGGACCCGGGTGCTGTTGCTGCCCACACATACATTCCAGTTCCCTAAGAGGAGGCATTAAGGAGGTGGAGAATGCCGTCAGCAGGTCACTGGTGCACAGAGTGATAAGAAGTGCCCCAGCGGAGATTTCTAGTACTCCCACGTATCCGGTCCTCTGCCCTTTCCAGGCACATGGGCGGATTACACAATTGTTTGTGGACTGAATGAGCGACAAACAAGATGAAGCTTTAGAAGAGAAAGTGCCACTGTTTGAACAAATGGAATGGACGTTTTTTCTGGGATGATCGTGATTTAGGAGAAATAGTATGAAAGTCAGTCAGACTCGGGTTTGAACCCCGGCTTGTCCGTTCAAACGTGTGCACAGGGCAAGTTGCTAAACCTCCTCAGCTTCAGGTGCTCCTTTGATGAGAACAATACTTTAAAAAGCTGAGGATATGGTGAAGACCGAAAATAATAAATGTGCATAAATACCCAGCAGATTATCTGCACTATGATAGACATTTAAAAATCGTTGGTTTCTATCTCTACGTCTTTCCTACAAATGAAAGGTCAGAAACTCTGCCAAAAATTTTTTGTCAATAATTATTTTCTAATTTTCATTTAACAGAAAGTGCAAATTCAAAAGAATATTTTCTTAGGAATCAGCATACTTACAATCATATTGGCATCTAAAACTAAATGCTTACTCCCACCTGCAAAGGATTTTGACCAAAAAGTTTATATTTTTCTAGAAAACTTCCACCTAAGCCACTCCTATAGCTGTTGGTTTTTCTGTGAATTTGTGCACACCAGGTGGCCTTGGAATTTTTGGCTCTATTTCCCTTCAGGGTAAAATGTGTTACTGTTTTTACATTTTCTATCATTTGGAAAAGTAAAACATGTACTCGAAGGTACAAGTCTTTCTCCTGGTGGATTGCTCCTTTGTTTCCTTGCATAGTTTCTATAACCATCTCACCCCCCTGTCCGGTCTAGGAAGACCAGAGGAAGACAAGGCTCCCAGCCTTCTCCTGGCCACCTCGGGTAATGACTGGAGTTCCAGCTGATTTAGGGACATGCAGCTACCTGGAGTGCCTCCCTCTGTGTCTGTCACTTCTCTTTAGGTATGTGGGTTCTGCCAGTCAGTGGGCGAAATAGAGAGAAGAGAGGAATGTCCTTTGAAATTCCCCAGAGTTGATGTAATGTCTGTGGTCTACAAGAGGTAAATACCCTTCAAGAGTTCCTCCCTCTGAAAAATGTGATAATTCTGATCTACAGCCCAATGGTACAATTGAGAATTAATCAATGTACCACAAATGGTTTGCCCAATAAGCCTATAAAATTGTCCTACTTAGACCCGAAGATGTGATTTTCATCTTCATTGAAAAAAATGCATTTTGAAAGGGCTTCCCACTGAGAACAATCACACCCAGCGAAGCAGCTCAGAGCGTACTTGCGAAGCTCCTGCCTTCTACGTCAGGCAAGCCTGCGATCGCACCTGCGGCCGGCCCTTCGCACGATGTGCACAGCGCCTCAGACGGGGTCTGGGCAGGTGCTGACGGCAGCCACGAAGGGAGAACGATTTGGTGGCAGGAGGAGGGGGCACCACATAAAACCTGGGGAGTGGACTGCAGAAGGGCCCAGAAGAAAGATAAGGCTTTGCTACTAAACTACTAACACGGTTAAGATCAAATACTAAGAGATATCTTATTATCAGGAGATGTCAGATCAGAATCTGGCAGGCGATATCTGTGGTGGATCTGAGATCTGGATGTGGAGTTCAGAGAGAGAATATGAACACTGGGAGAGGCCACAGACTCATTCTTAAGTATCTCTTGCTGTTCAAATTAAGGATTTTAGTTATGATTATATGTTACCTTTCTCATTTAAATCAGGGCAATTTTTTACCTTTTCCAAAAATCATCAAATAAGATGACACTATAAAAACTCAGCCTTATAAAGGACTAATTCAAGAGGTAAAACTTCTATTTTCTAAATATGTGTATAATATTTAAATTTTAAGTGGGGTGGAAAGGTCAATGGCATTAACTTACGTGGGTTGCGCCACTCAGGCACACACAGGAAAGACGGTGTCGCCTGTGAGTACATGCAATGAATAATGCCACTTGAAATTGACCCTAAGGAAACCTGCCTGGCGCTTTTTCCGGACGTATTGTTTAAGAACAAGAATAACCTTCCAATCCAATGATCAAGCACCTCCTATAGATTTTATTATTTATAAAAATAATAACAGTAATAATGATTAAATTTTACCTAATGAGATACTATATAGTCATTTAAAATTACACTTCAATGCAAATTTTATATAGTAACAAATAGTAAATCCATATAAAAATTCCTTTATTAAATAATGAACGATTAACGTAGTAAGTACATGAAATCCAGAGGAAGGAGAGATTTCATCTCTTGCAAAAGGATTGACTTGCGATCATTAAAACAGCTCAATTGCTTGTGGACTGGCTGAGTGCAAGCCACGAGTATGAAAGAACGAGAGAACGGCACCGTTCCTGCGGGATGGGAGGCACGTGGGAGGTTTTGCTTGATCTGAGGCTGGAAAGACAGCTCCTGAGAATCCACACGGGCCTTTGGACTGAGGTCACAGCCAAGAAGGAATCGCCGGAGCCGGAGGTCCGCGTCGGCGGGCAGCAGAAGCGACCCGGCAGGCTCTGTGCAGCGGAGCAGAACAAAGGCGGCGAGCACACGGATCATGTGTGCGTGTCGTGGCGAATGCGCTCGAAATGTCTGAGACTTCTTTTTCTTTTTTTTGAGTGGTTCTAGTTAACGACTCCTGTGATTTAATATGAGCTGTTAAAAAGAATCACTGCATTTCAACCAAATTATCATACCACTAAAAATGCTCATCAACCTGTCAGTGTGGCGCCTGCAACTTGAACCCTCTGATGATTTAACTTTCGTGCAATATTCGATCTTTTTATCACCAAAGTGAAGATAAATAACTCAATGCAAATAGAAAATTCTTTTCGCTTTCTTCAGGGAGCTGCTTTAAGGGTTCAGGGCCCTTATGCCCCTCGACTCAGTATGAACAGCTCAACACGAGAATATTGGCTGGAAAACCCAAGCATTCTGCACTGGCAGATGGAGTGTGTGGCCATTTTTGAAGAGGAACAAATGTATGAATTTAATTAGAAAGGGATTTGACAGCTCCTTTCCTGTGGTTGCATAATTTTGGAGACAATTGGGATAAAGTACATGTTTTCTTCTTACGAAGATATTCCGTTGCAACATTTTCTCATTTCTTCCTTTTTTTCTGATTTTCTGTATGCCTCCTTCCATTAAGAACTCATAAATGATATTATTCATGCAAGGTTTTTTTTTCCAGATTTGTGGTAAAGACTGGTTATTTGTGTGATTCTTTTAACAGGAGACCCACTTGGCGGGCGTGCACTTAATTTACGGCTGGCCAAGCGTGAACAGCAGCCTGCCTTTGAGACCACGTGCTCCCCACCGCCCTGAGCAGTTTATCAAGGATGTCGTGGAGCAGGGAAATTGCAGTCTTTTTGGAGGGCAGGTCTCAGTGTGTTACATTATTTTTACAGACACAATCCTTGGTCTCACAATATATTAAGGAAGAACTAAGGACAAAGAATGTGTTCTTTATCTCAGTCCAATTTTTGATATTTCATAGCAAAAGGTCTGCAAAGGGTCAGTGTGAATGAAGTGTTTGCAGAAGCCCCCATGGACAGTAGCCTTCTGATGTGTAGAGTCCACGAGATGATAAAACAAGAATCCGCGGATGTAGATGTACCTTAAGCAATAATGTTTTTGACTATTAGATATTTATTTAATCTCTAAAATGGAGATAATGCCAACCCTACCTACCAAGCTGAGGTTAATTGCAATAACACACACAGAAAACCAGAAAGCGTTCAAATATAAAGGATTGTCAGTACTTCTACTGCCCCAAACCCCACCAAACTCTCTTTCCACATTGAATGCGATGCAATTCAGTTAAGGGGTGTTATCTGGGGAGTGTTAGATCACTGCCAGTAGCTCAGTTCTAGGCCAGAGAGAAAGACCTCAGACTCCGGGGCATGCACATAGCCAGGTGTTGGAGCCTCCCTCAAAAGCCCACACAGAGCCCCCGTTCTTAGGGACTCCAGCATCCGGACTGCACCTCACACAGTAAGTGTTCTGTTCTCTCTGCGACCCACTGCACTTTCTTCACCTGCCGGATGAAACCTGTTCCTTCACGATACTGGAAGGACAAGCAGAGGGATGTGGATGGAGCACAGTGAGGATGTATCTCCGTGTGACTGGACTTTCCATCTTCTTCCACATGACGTGAAATCACAGAAGAGCCAGGACAAGGCGCAGCATATTCCTAGTGACCCCTGGAAACGGAGGTGGAGGAATCGTCTTATGTGTTCATTGAACAAATAGATGTCAAGTAATTGCTACATACAAGGCCTTGGCTAATACATGACAGAGAGAACATGCATAATTCCTTCCCTTTTGAGACAGAGCTTAACAATGGACACCCACAATACAAAGGTAAAACAATGAATACGTCCACTCAGGACTGTGCGAGAGAAAGCAGGGCTCTAGAAAAGAGAAAGATGGACATGTGGGTGGTGAGTGGCGTAAAGACATCACTGCCACAGTAATCTTTAAGATAAGCCCTGGAGGTATAAAGGCCAGCCAGAAGAGCACAGGGAAGAACATTCCAGACTGAGGGAGGGCACGCATGTAGAACCCAAGGCAAGAGACTGAGACCCACATCTGAGGAAATGAAAGGCAGAAGCTTGGGGCATCGTGCGGGCTAGAAACACCGCGGTGAAGGAGAGACGCTAGAGGCCAGGCCACACTGCATGCTTGGGCATGGCACACACAGGAGTTTCTGTAGGAAAAGGCACTGGCAGGCAACTGAATTTTGTTAAGTGGAGCAGTGACATGCTCCAGGGTGAATTTTAAAAGATGACCTGATTGTCACATGCATGATGGACTTGAATGGAACGAGAATGAAATCTGAAAGTCTACATGGGGGTATCGCTATGTCATAGGAAAAGACGATGTTTGGGATTCGGTTGGTGGCTATGAAATGGGAGCGACGTTGATGGAGTCAAGGTTTTCAGGAGCGTGATCAACTCGACTTGTTGAAGTGACCAAGAGAGGTTGTCCAGGGAAGACTCAGCGTTTTTAAGCAAATGTATCACAAACGATTTGAGATTGCGGCTATGGTCAGAGATAAGAAAGGAACAGGTTTTTTTTAAGGGGGAATACATGTCTGTGTTTAGGATGGTAGAAGTTAGGATTTGGTTTTAGACATTTTACTTTTGAAAATCAGCGAGTCACCTTACTACAATGTCCCCAGGCAGCTGGACATGGTCTCCAGAGATGGTTTCTGTGTTCTATGAAATGTACATGTTGGCATTGTCAGTACCTGGACACTGTATTCTAGGTTATCTGAGACATTATAAAAAGAGAATGATAAGAAGGCAAGACCAAGCTTTTCTACTAGCTTCAAAAGTCACCAAGAAAAATTGTCTGGGGGAGGGGAAGGAAGGGGAAAGATATAAATAAGAAACAAAGGAGTGGTATCTTCAGTCTCATGGAGAAACTGGTCTTTGGTTAGAGTATGGAAGAAAGGGCACACAAGTGCAGGTGTTAGAAGGTTAGGAGACAATTAGAGCGGTGGCTTCTGAAATTCTTGCTACCACAGTAACCTTTTATTTCACTTTCATAAATCCTATCTTTTAAAATATTTTATGTGCTGCACTTATACCAGATTTCCCTGAACCCATAGGCCCTCAGAAGAGCCCAAGGGTCCTATAACTCCTGTTAGAGGATGGTGCCCCTCTTCTTGAAGACGATGCAGAGACCTCTGGTGCACAAGACAAAATGTATCCTCGTCACAGTCCAGCATGGTGTCCACTTCTGAGCAGACCAATGCTAGGAAAGGCAGCGATGAAGAGACGAACTCGTGGTCCAGTTTACAGCAAAGGCAAAGGCAGCAGACAGTGGCTTACACTGGTTCCCCCTCACATCCACAGCACTGAAGCCTGCTGCTGGCCTCTTGAAGGCACAACAGAGACCCTGTGTCTGCGGTGATGCCGCCTGATAATGGGAGCCATCTGCCTTGGAGCTTTGCAGCGTAGTGGAACCGTTGGAAAGATTATACTAATTTGCATTCCAGCGTGCTGTTTCTATGCGCAGACCTAAAACCATGACGATTTTATGTTGCTGAGTCCCTGGGATTGAGATACCTGGTCTAGGAAATAACAGGTAGAAGTAGGAATGACTCAGTTTAAAATCTCTGCCAGTGACCTACGGGGAGGAGATGGGGAGGGTGGGTTGATTTCCTTTCCAGCAAATCTAGTCTTTGGTGGGTTATAGATTCTAATTCCCAAAAGGGAAAAAGATTTCATTAGGGGATACCCTACGAGTCCCATTGAATTAAAATCTATGGCTTCTACTTAGGCACTTAATGTTCCTCGTGGCAAGATACCCGAAAACAAACAAGTAAAAAAGGAATCATATTAGGATGAGAGACTCTGAAAAATTTTCTTCTTCTTTCCAAATTTTAAAATGTGTATATTATATTTATAAGGTTTGATTAACTTATGTGCAATCCTTCTATATAAACTTGTCAGAATTACAATAAAGAGCTGTACTATATAAAGAGCTATTCTGCTTCAACATGTGTATAAATTTAAGAACCAGCATTTTATTTTAGACATGAGACATATGTGACTCAGAATAGACTATGTAATCCTTAAGGGTGTCCTCCACGTCGTAATCCTTCATACACAAATGGTAGGCTTGAGGATGTGGTTAAAAAGTTACACGCTGCAATATACTGTCAAAAACCATGGACACATGATACCTACATTGTGTAGTTGTGATTTCAGGACCATATAAAAACCAAAATTATGGAAAATGTTTTGTTTTTGGCATATATTATGGAGCAAGTTATTTTGGATATAAAAATGAATACAAAAATACAAAATTTCATTTGATAGAAACTGCAAGTATATTTTTAAATGCTATTAACTGACAGTGCATCACGTTAAAAATGATGTCTAGCAGGTGTTCCGTGAAGTAAAAGCTGTGTTTCTATAAAAAATAAATAACAGGAAATGATTTCATTAAAACGAGGCATAGCAAACGAGGCATACACAAAGGAAAATGACCCCAGGATAAGCATTATTATATTCTTCCAGTACCTTGATGCATTATAATCCTCAGAGAAGTAACATATGTTCTGGGTAATAGTTTTTCTTGAAATCTAAGTAAATTGATAGTTTTTTCAAGTTTAAAGGTAGCAAACTCACAATGGAAAAATCATGAAAAAGAGACATACTAAAACATTACAAATAAGATATAATTTCTCCAGGAAGTGATAAAGCTACTATTGACATGGTGATATATAATCTTTCAAAACATTTTTAATTTAAGGGAGAGTAAGGTAAATACTTTTTTGTAACCTGATTTTTTAAATATTTTTTTATTTTTTTATATTTTTTATTTTTATTTTACCTGATGCAATAATGTCCATCTTAATGACAGATTAGTATTCTGAGTTTAAGTTGCAGCCTCTTATTCAATCAAAGACATATATCATCAAATACTTTATCTCGTGCACTACACAAGAAAAATTTAGCTCCTTTTAGTTCATTGCAATTTTAAACATTGCTGCATTAAACATATTTCTACATGTAACTTTGTGTATTTCCTCACTGTTTTCTTGGAATATGGTCTTGAACTGTTGAAGTGGCAGCTCATCAAAGCCTCCCATGACTACTGATAAACGGCCTTCTGTGCAGCAGCGACCAGTGGTGGAGCTGCGAGGTTGTGCATCACGGCAGCACTGCTCATAAGATTGTACCAGTTTGTACCTCAGGTTGTGCACAGGAATGTTGATTCCCCGTACTTTGCAAAAATGAGGTTGCTCTTAATCTTTAACAATTTGATAAAGGGCATTAATTTGAAAAATATATTTCAGAAACATTTTATTCTACAGCAAAAGAAAAAGTCAATTGTATAAAGAGGAAGCATTTATCTTAATTAATAGTTTTTTGTTATTAAATAATGTCATAATATTCAACAGGCACTTTGGATCTATGGATAAACAACAGGGCATTTTTATATATCATTATCTCCCAGTGTACAACGGTGGCTACGGTGCAGTGGTAGAATGGTCAGTGTGATTTACCTTAAGGGATGTGCTTGATTTTTCATATGCTATTAGCAAATTTAAGTGGCAGACATACAAAAGTCAGTTAAATATTGACTGACATATATAATACTATAAAATATTAGTAAAATGGATATTTCGTAACCGTTCCAGCTAAATGCTGTAATGACTTGAATAAAATGAAATACAGAGTAATTATTGACAATTTTAAATAAAGATAATATTGACTGATTAGTATGGCTCAGATAGTTCAGAGCAGAGTTTTAATAGCTTTGAGAACTCTGTTAGTGTGTTGCTTTTTGGTCTGTATTTTCGGTTGCAATGTCTCATTTGCAGAATTTCGTAGTCTTAGCACTGGAGCTGTTTGTCTTGGGATTTCCCTCGGAGGACGGGGTCGCCCCCCACGCGGAGCGGGCTCGGGCGTGGAGACGCACACACGCGAGGTCTGAGCGGACAGATGTCGCACACAACCCGGGGCTGCGGGGAGCGGGCGGGCTCTCGGCCCCGCGAGTGGTTCCAGGAGAGGGACCGCGAGTGGCTTTGATTTGGGCTGTGCTGACAGCTTGAGATTAAGGTTCAGCAGGGGCCGGGGTGCTGAGGGTTTGAACCTACCTGCAGGTGCCAAGGGACGGAGCATGCAGGCCATTTTCTGGGCGTCACTCGACGTGGCGGAGCGGGGACGTGCGGGCGGGCTCGGACCCCGACGGTGGCGGAGCGGGGACATGCGGGCGGGCTCGCTGCTGCCCCGCACGCGGCTCGGAGTCGCCCGATGGCAGTTTCTGTGTCGGCGGGAGGCGGAGCGTTCATGAGCTAAGAGAGTTCCAAGGTCCTTTTCCTCCTCACCTTCCACGGTCGCCGTTTCCCGGGTCCACTGCCACACGGCGCGCACGCGGGAGCGGATTGTTAAAGCGCTAAATAAGCCCGTTACATCGTTACTGCCGCTGACACCGCAGGCTCGGGCTTGGCTCTCCGTGCGGTGCTCCCTGGGCATTCACAGCTGCTTGGTGTTTATCTTAAATAGTCAAATAGCTAAACAGTTAAAAATGCATCACACATCGCTGAAACGAAAACGCTAATGTTCTTAAGTGTTCACTAATCTGCTCTTACACCAGCGCTGCCCGATTTTGTCACCAGGTCACCGAGTTTAGGGTTCCTCATTTAGAAGAAAACGAGCTGACTCTGCTCTGGGCTCGGAGACCTTTAGTCCTAACGGACCCGCCTCGCCACTGTCCACCCAGGAAAATGGGCAAAATACACGGGGCAACGCTTTCCAGACGGTGCAAGACGGGGCACAGCTCCCGTCCCTAGAAACACAGATGCACGGGGCGACCCCACGTCGCCCGGCTCTGCACCGGGGGGTGGCAATCTGGTGGCCGTGCGGTGAGCCGGCGCACAGCCACCGCGGAGTGGGCCACTAAGCTGAGGCGGCGGGCCAGAGTCCAGGCAGCCTGAGCGGCGGGCCCGGCGGAGCGCACCGGCCCGCAGAGGACAGACAGGGCGCGCAGCAGGTCTGCGGAGGCCGTTTCCCGGCCCGTGTGACGTGCTCGCTCTGCGGTGTCCTGTGCTTCTCCAAGCGCTGGGATTCCTTCTCGTACCAGCTGTTGCGGCAAGAATTTCACGCAGTGTGGGGCATTCTTTGTCCTGGCTTCTAAGCCGTTCTAGCAACGTGTTGGAACTGTCTTCCGAGAGCATTGACAGAGTACTGAGTTTTGTATCTCGGGAGAATGCTCCCACATCGATGAATTCTCTCTCATCCACCCGCATTGTGCACCCCGTTGATTCAGCATCCTCAGTATGCGGGTGCGTGCACACGCTTTGGGTTCCTCCCGGTGCGCACGTGCGGCCCTGCGGCTCTGATGGTGCGTGGCCACGTTCCTGCGAAGGAGGCTCTGCCTCTCCCAGTTTTCCATCTGTGGTCAGCAGGGCAAGTAGGAGCCGGTGTTGATGAGGGTGCACACTGCCTTGCAGGGCAGCGGCGTCTGCATCATCTTCCAGCGAGGGAGGGCCCCCAACAGGGAGGAGTGGGCAATCTTCAACCCCTAGACCTGCTACCTGGTAAGTGTCACAGTCTCTCTCTGGGCATGCGCAGCTCAGCCCTCGGAGAATAAACTTGCAGGCCTTCCCCCATGCACTTTGACGCCGTATTGGAAGTCCTTGCCAGTGCAATGACAATGGAGGATGAGAAGCACACACATTAAAAAGGAAGAAATCAAACTGTATTTATTTGCAAATGATATGATTACATGCGTAGAAAATCCAAAAAACCTATGTAAGAGCTGCTAGACCTAAGAAGTATTTCACTAATTTTCAAACTACAAGATCAATATATCAAACATCAATTGAGTTTCTATATATTTCCAGTGAACGATTGAACACCAAAATTGAAAAATCGACATCATACACAGTAGTAACAAAATCATCATAAAATACCTAGGTATAAATCTAATAAAATATGTGTACGATATGTAACTCTAACTTCTAAAATACTGATAAGAGAAAATTTTTCAAAGACTAATAGATGGAGTGATATACTGTGTTTTGGCTGGGAACATCCAACAATGTTAAAATGTTAATTCTCCCCAAATTTATCTCCATAGATTAATTCAATGTAATTTCAAACAAAATTCAGGGATCTCTATTGTAGATATGGAAAAGCCTATTCTAAAATTTGTATGGGAATTCAGAGGACGAAGAATAAACATGACAATCAAAAAGGAAATAATTTTGGAGAATTTATCCTCCCTGATTTCAAGGCTCATGATCCAGTTATTGGAGTAGAAATAATCTGTATAATTCATAAATGGACCCACATATATATGATCAATTGAATTCTGACAAAGGCACAAAATAATTCAATTGAGAAAAGTGCTGGTGCTGGAAAAATTAATAATCCACATGCAAAAGAATCGACCTCAGTCAACATCTCACACCACACTTAGGAATTACCTGAAACTAGGCCATAGGCCTCAATATCAACATCTAAAAGCACAGAACTACTGGAAGAAATAGAATAATCCTTTTGACCTTGGCTTGGGCAAATTTTTTCATGTAGGACACAAAAAGTAGAAACCTAAAAGATTGAGTGATTACACTTCATTAAAATTTAGAAATTGCTCTTTGAAAGAAATTATTAAGAAAATGAAAAGACACGTCTTACAGAAGATGAAAATATGTGCAGAAATACATATATGATGGAGGACCTTTACGCAGAATATAAGGAACTTTCAAAATTAGTTAATAACCCCCCCAAAACCAATAAAATGGGTAAAAGATTTGACGATGTTTCACCAAGGAGATATTTGGATGGCAAATGCACATTTAATGTTATTAGCCGTCAGGGCTGCCTGGATTAAAACCACAATAAGGTACCACTACAGATCTATTAGAACAGCTTAGATAAAGCATTATCAGTTGACACTGCATCATTTGTAATGTTGTTTCGTGTGTTTTCTTCATTATTGCTATATTGGCCTGTGATGAGCCCCAAGGTGGATAAGTAACTTGCCCAACTTGCAGAGCTAGTGGCGAAATTGCAGTTCCTAAGCTTGTTGTGATATTTGATCCTTCAACTCTACAAGAGCTGAGCTTGAATAGTTCCTTCGTGTTGTTAATTTTCCCCTGTCTGGGACAGCTTTTCCTGTGCACTAACGTCATTATGGAAAATATACCACATAGTAGCCTGGGAAAAGAAGATATGTTTTAATTACAAATTATCATCTGAATTTATACCCTTATTTAACTAATTTTTACTTATAAATTATTTCAAATTATATGATATACAAATAATATAACAGAATATATACCGATCAATGATATGAAACATATTGTTAGTATGTTGCCTTATGGATGTCATGATTCTTTTGTTATAAATAATCATTACATATGAAAGTTTGCATCCATATGTAGTTATAATAATAACAATAATAATGATAAATAATACCAAGTAATTAAAAAATTTTACTAGAGAAAAATGCATAAACTTTCTCACTAAAGAACAGATATGGAAGGACTTTCATTTCTGACAAGAGGAGTTTAAGATTTTTCAGAAATGCCATCCCCAGCAAAGAAATAGAAAGTGGAAAAATTTAAGACACAACTATTTTCAGATATTGAACAATAGACAATACCAGTCTGTGATCCCAGAGCAAAGAAGAACAAATGAAGTGAATCTAACATTGTCCTGGTTTTTGTCTCTGAGATAATCTCTGAGTGCATTGCCAGAGTGCGGCAGTCAAATATAGCCTGGTACTTAATATATAATTCAATTTATACTAAAATCTATAAAATGCAAATCTACCCTACCATGACAGAAGGAAGTTCAGTTGTTGCCTGAATGAAACAACAGGAGATTTAATGGGAAGGGAAACAAAAGAAACTTGTGTTTTGATAGAAATGTTTCCTTATACCAAACATGGTGGTGTTTACACAGGCATATACTTTTGACCAACTTATCAAAGTACATTTAAAATTGATTCCTTTTATTATATATAAAGTATTCCTCAAGAAGATTATTTTTAAAAATCAAAAAACAAAAATGAATATATATTAACAGTTCATCAAATATTAAACAAATTTAAATAAACACTAAGAATACATTTTTAGAAATAGAAGTGAGAAAGTAGTAAGCTATAAAATAGGGAATCAGTAAAACTGACAAACCAAAAAATAATTTTTGTATCTTTAGTGAAATAAATATTAATGAGTACAAAATAATAAAATATAAATACACCATAATGAAATTGATTAAGCATGTATATGTAACCTAACATATAGAGGTAATAAATAATTTAAAGAGAATAGAATATGCAGATTAATGTTAGAAAATATTAAATACTTCTCTTCTAATATAAATTTAAATTAATGGAACTTGATACAGAAACTGTTAAATATTTAATATTAAATGTGGCAATAAGGAGAGAAATCATTTTAATAGTTTGCAAAAGAAATACCTCGAAGATATTTGTCTACATACAGAATTATGGGTAAATATCAATAAAACTTTGCAGAACACATAATTCCCATTCTATGTAAAAATAACTCAGAACATTGAAAAAATTGGACCCCTCTTGGGTTCACTTTATGAACCATAATAAAAATGTGACAAGTAGTACAACAACTAACTTATCAATATGGATGCAACATCCTAAAGAAATCAGCAAGTGCTGAATAGATTAATACAATAAGACCAAGTAAGATCTGTTCCAAAAATATAAGCTTATTCAACATACAATACTTATCATCATTCATAGAATAGGTCAATGAGGTGCCAAAACATTGGTAAAATCATCAGACATTTTTTGCTGCCTCCTATGTGATGAGCAAGCACTTTTTAAAACAGCTTTAATAAGGTACACTTCACAAATTCTATAGCTTATCATCTTAACGTGTTCAATGATTTTTAGTATGTTTACAGAACTGTGCAATGATCACCATCATCTAATTTTATTCCTCAGAGGAGAGACTCCGCAATCTCTCCAAACTTCTCCAGCCTTAAGCGTCACTGTTCTATATGTTGTCTCTGCATAGTTGGATGCACTGGACATTTCGTATAAATGGAATCACACAGTATGTAGTCTTTTGTTACTGGCTTCTTTCATTCATGTTTTTAAGGTTCTTTTATGTTGCAGCATGTATCTGTACTTCATGTGCTATTACTGAATAGTATTCCAATGTGTGGCTATGCCACAATATGTATCCATTACTGGTCAACTACTATGAATAATGCTGCTATGAATATTCCTGTACAAGGTTATGCATGGATGTATGTTGTCATATCTCTTGGATATATACTTTGGGTGGATTTCTCACTTCTCTTATGATTTCTTCTTTGAACAGCTGAGTTCTTTAAAAAAATTGTACTGTTAATTTTTAAATTTCCTTACATTACTTTCTAGTTTAAGTTTATTTGGAGAATATATTTTATGTGAGATGAGCATTTTTAAATTTTGGGTGCTTATTTTATAGCCTGGAGTATGATTTACCTTGGAAAAGGTCCCATATGTCCTTGAGAAGAATTTGTATTTTACTATTGCTTGGTGAAGTGTTGTATAGATGTCTGTTAGTTCTAGTTAATTTATAGTAACTGATTCTTCTATATACTTTTGATATTCCTCCTAATTATCCTATCCATTACTGAAAATGGAATATTGAAGTCTCCAATCATTATTGTTGATTTGTCTGTCCTTTCAATTCTGTCAGGTTTTGATTTATGTATCTTGGAGTTCTGTTGTTAGGTGCATGTATGTTTATAATTGTTTTGTCTTAATGATGGATTATACTTTTTATTATTATTAAATGTCCCTCTTTATCTCTAGAAACATTCTTGGTTCTGTTATTTTAAAGTCTACTATGTCTATTATAAGTATAACCACTCCAAGTGTCTTATGATTCTGTTTGCATGGTATATCTTTTTCCATTCTGTTACTTTCAACGTATTTGTTTCTCTGAATCTAAACCGTAACGTGTAGAGCAAACATTCTTTGTTGAAATAATAAAGTTATAGTATAGATAATACTTCCTTTAGATGAAAAATGATGCCTACCTCAGATAAGTAGCCAAAATCTTCCCTCTTCAGTTAAAAAAGGACAAGTATCATTTTTAAACACAGAACCCAGAAAAAAAAATGAACACTAACAGTACCATTTAAAAATGCAGTCCATCTTTGGCTGATGTGGTAAGGTATGTTTTTAAATGAAAGGAACAAAAAAGTTTCTAGTACTTCTGATTACTATTTCCTAATGAGCCTTTCTTGATAGCTTCCATATTCATCTTGCATAGTACTTGTTTTCCTGTTTTAATTTCTTATTTGTCAATTCTTCATATTCTCCCACTAAAATGTTAGCTTCACAAGGGAAAGTACTGTTTCTGTTCCGTTACCTTAGGTGCCCCACTGCTACAAACAGGGGGTGATACATAATAGTTGATTATTAGAAATGTGTAAATAAATGGATAAAATGAAGGTAAAATTAATTCTACCCTGAAAGACAATGAGGGAAATAAACCACAATTCTGTTAGAATTGTTAGAGTTCAGAAAGAGAGCTAGGATGAAATGACTATTAAAACTAACAAATTTTCTATATGTCAAAATTAACTTTTAGAGAAATAATGGAGAAAAAATCTCATTCCAATCAGGAAAATATATTAAAAATGTCTAAGAATGAACTTAACTGTAGATATGGAAATTCAATATGGATAAAATTGCAAATTGATATCAACAGACATCTAAAAACTCAATAAACAGGTATACTACCCCCTTGAATGGAAATAATTAATACTGCAATTCTCCTTAAATTAGTATACATATTTTCCACAACCACATTTAAAATCCTAATGAATGTTTTTAGGAACTTGAATAAAATTCCTGAAGTCCACCTATGATAATGAATTAATAAAAGATTCAGAAAGAGCAATGGTTTGGAGATGTGGAATGGCAAGGTTGTACTAGCTGTGTTATGATACTGTAAGACGTAAGGATACGTAAAAGCATGTCATCACGTAAGACCGGGATAGCAACAGGCAGTCGGATTAATGAAGAGGGCTCGGATATCCCATTGCCATTCCATCTTTATGTAGGAGTTTAATACATCAAAAAATCATTCTCTCGAATCAATAAGAAAATATGAGTTATTTCTTTAAAAAAAGAATTTAAATTCTAAACTCACACCATGGTCTAAAATTACACTCACTCCATGGTGTCACTGGGAATACCTGAAACTATCCGGGAGGCTCCAGGACCTCCCACAGATACAGGTTGAGCATCCCTAGTCAGAAAATCTAAAACCTGAAATGCTCCAAAATCAGAAACTTTTTTTTTTTACTTTTTAAAAAAAAAAAATAGATTTAGGAGCTTGTTTCTTTGTTACATGAATCAATCACATAGTGGGAAGTCTGCGCTTTTAATGTACCCATCACTTGAGTAGTATACATTGTACCCAACAAATAATTTGTCATCCCATACCACCCTCTTACCCTCTCCTCTTTGAGTCTCCAATGTCCATTAAGTCGCTCTGTTTGACCGTGCATAGCCATTACTTAGCTCCCACTTATAAGTGAGAATGTGTAATATTTAGTTTTTGTTCCTGGGTTACTTCACTTAGAATAACCTCCAGTTCCATTCAAATTGCTGTAAAAGATATCATATTGTTCTTTTTGGTGGCTGAATAGCATTCCATAGGATGTGTATGTATATGTACACACACACACACACACACATACACTTTACATTTTCTTTATCCACTCATTAGTTGGTGGGCACTTAGGTTAGTTCCAAATCTTTGCAATTATGAATTGTACTGCAATAAACACATATGGGACAGGTGATTTTTTTAATAAAATGACTTATTTTCAATTGGGTGGATTCCCAGTAGTGAGATTGCTGGATGGAATAGTAGGTCTACTTTTAGTTCTTTGAGGAACCTCCATATTGTTTTCAATGAAGGTTGTACTAATTTACATTCCCACCAACAGTGCTTAAGAGTTCTTTATTCAGTGCCTGTGCCAGCATCTATTGTTTTTTTTTTTTTTTTTTTTTTGAGACAGAGTCTCACTGTGTTGCCCGGGGCGAGTGCCCTGGCATCAGCTTAGCTCACAGCAACCTCAAACTCCTGGGCTTAAGCGATCCTACTGCCTCAGCCTCCCAAGTAGCTGGGACTACAGGCATGTGCCACCATGCCCGGCTAATTTTTTCTATAAATTTTTAGTTCTCCAATTAATTACTTTTTTTTATTTTTAGTAGAGACAGGGTCTCGCTCTTGCTCAGGCTGGTCTCGAACTCCTGAGCTCAAACAATCCGCCCACCTCGGCCTCCCAGAGTGCTAGGATTACAGGCGTGAGCCACC